>ML282359.1:0-55179 GCA_005239495.1 Nicotiana undulata | reverse complement strand
GGCTTAGGAATTCAATAACGATTAATGGAAATGAAGGGAATAAGTTAAGATTTACTAACCCACGAAGTATTGGTGAAGGGAAGCTTCAATGGATGCCTAAGGGGTTTGGAGAAGGGAGAGTTAGTGTGTTTTTATGAAAATCCCGGAATAACACTGTTTTGGGACATTAATATTTCACTGGACGATTTCCGCACCTGCGGAAATTTACCGCAGGTGCGGAAAAGTGGTCGCACCTTTTTATCTTGGGCCAGACCAGGAGGGGCCGCTCCTGCGGACAAAGCTCCGCTCTTGCGGAGGCCGCTCCTGCGGGAATTTGGTCGCCCCTGCGGGAAATCCCGCGCCTACGAGGGCTTGGACCGCGCCTGCGGTCTCGCGCCTGCGCGATGAGTCTCGCGCTTACGGACTCTGGGCAAAAGGGCTGGGGTCGCTCCTGCGAGGCTGGGACCGCAGGGGCGGTCCCGCATCTGCGGCTGGGCAACCGCACCTGCGGTCACACCAGTTGCTGTGCACCAGCAGTGGCTTTTGCTGGTTTTTGGCTTCGCGCGGGGTCCGGGAGGCACCTGGGCCCACCCGAGCCCCCGTCCAAACATACCAACAAGTCCTAAATCACTAAGCGGACTCGCTCGATCTTTCAGAACACGAAAAACAACAGCGGAACTTGAATCAAACCCCAAAACTTATTTAATCAACACTTAGGAACTTAAAATTCAAGAATTCATTTCAAATACGCCGAACCGGCCTAAACTGCTCGGAATGGCATCAAACTTTGCAGATAAGTTATAAATGACACCACCGAACTATTCCCGGTCTCGGAATCTCTCTCGGACCTCGGGAACATCACATGGCTTTCCAAGCCACATTTCAAATTCTTTAAAACTTCAAAACCCCATTTTGATCTGAAACCACTCAATTCATGCCCGTTTTTCACCAAATTTTACAAATAAGACAAGTAATATATAATAAACCTGTTCCGGGCTTCGAAACCTTAATACGGGCCCGGTAACACGATTTTCACATAATTATTCACTTTCATATTCCTTTATTATTTTCAGAAAACAATTTCCTTTAAAAATTCATTTCTCGGGCTTGGGACCTCGGAATTCTATTCCGAGCATACGCCCAAGTCCCATATTTTCCTACGAACCTTCCGGGTCCGTCGAATCACGGGTCCAGGTCCGTTTAAAAAAAATGTTGACCAAAGTCAACTATATTCATTTATTAATTATCGAAACTCATTTTGATCAAATTTTCACGTAATAGCTTCCCGGCTACACGCCCGGGCTGCGCACGCATATCGTGGTGAGACTAACGGAGGCTCTCGGAGCCTCGGAACACAGATATAGCTTAAATTACGTAAGATGACCATTTGGGTCATCATAAGGGGTTTCCGCACCTGCGACCTTAGGACCGCAGGTGCGGTCTCGCACCTGCGAGAAAAAGATCGCAATTGCGGAAAAGGGCCTGGGACCCTGGTTTTTGCTGGTTTTTGGCCTCGCGCGGGGTCTGGGAGGCACCTGGGCCCACCCTAGCCCCGTCCAAAAATACCAACATGTCCCAAATCATTAAACGGACTTGCTCGAGCTCACGGAACACTCAATACAACGCTAAAACTCAAAATCACCCTCCAAAACCCCTGAATTCAAAACTTAAGGACTTTGAAATTCTAGAATTCACTTCAACGCCCCAAACCAGCCTAAACCACTCGGATTCACTTCAAATTTTGCAGATAAGTTATAAACGACACAACGGAACTATTCCCGGTCTCGGAATTTCATTCGGACCTAGGGAACATAAAATCACTTCTCAAGCCACAATTCAAATTCTTTAAAAACCCCACAAGTTCATTAACTCCATTTTTTCCTCACTTGGACGCGAAACCAATCAAATCAAACCCGTTTTACACCAAATCTCACAGATAAGACAAACAACATATAATAAACATGTTCCGGGCTCCGGTACCATAACACGGGCCCGGTAACAAGGTTTTCACATAATTATTCACTTTCACATTCCTTTATTATTTTCAGAAAACAATTTTCTTTAAAAATTCATTTCCCGGGCTTGGGGCCTCGGAATTCGATTTCGGGCATACGCCCAAGTCCCATATTTTTCTACGGACCCTCTGGGACCGTCACATCACGTGTCCGGATCTGTTTACCAAAAATGTTGACCAAAGTCAACTTTATTCAGTTATTCAATTCAAAAATCCCATTTTTATCAAATTTTCACATGGAAGCTTCCCGGCTACCTGCCCGGGATGCGCACGCATATCGAGGTGAGATTAACGAAGGCTTTCGAGGCCTCGAAACACATATTTTGCTGGAATTACTCAGGATGACCTTTTGGGTCATCACACCTTCAAAAATACCGGGACCCGAAGCTGGGGCTGGAGGAGGATGAGGAATATCAGCGGCAGGGATTGTAGCACCCTCCGCTGGAGCAGGACTGGAATAGTCTGGCAAGGAATAGAAGAGTCAAGATTATTCATGGTCGGGTTGTCCTCACCCGCACCATGAAATTGAGATCTTATGGCCACACCCGGGGTGGCATTGGCCTCTACGCCGAGTCGGGCTCTCTTCTTGGGTGCAATTTACTTAAATTTGGAACATGGCACGAGTTAGAGATAGACAACCTCACCTTTCACCACATCGCACGATATAGAATAGCAATAAATGGGTACTTTCCTAAATGTCCATGCATCCCCCTAATTATAGATGTGGTCGACAACATACCGATAAGAAGGTCTCTACTAGACATGGCTCCGAGACATCCTAGGACACTTTTAAAACCTTAGGCTCTAATACCAAGTTTGTCACGCCCCAAAACTGAGGGATGAGACCGGTGCCTAACCGGATGATTCCGTGCAAGCGAACCTGGTTTGCCTTTACTACCCAACGCGTTGCCCTGTGTCTATAATATACATTAATCCATATGAATTAGCCAATTTAAGTTCAAAGTACGATTTACAACATAAGTTCATTTCCTCTTTTAACCTTCAACATTTGATAATCCAAAAACGTATATAATACATACAACTTTTCTGATACGGACCACGATTTCGACCGAACACAGCTACTGCTTAAAATACATCTATACAACCCACATAGTGTCTACGGAGCCTCTAAGAGTACTAGGAGTTTTACATAAACCTACCGGCAACAAGGCCCCGTCTATACCTTTAATGACATAACATACACAAAAGAAGACGGTATATACTACACACGGCCCCGAGAGGAAGTGGGGCTCACCAGAACTGCTTAAGGGATGAAGAGGAGCCACCACTATCGGCGGACTGAGCTACCTGCTATAGAACCACCTACATCCATAAAAAATATGTAGCGCCCCCGGAAAAAGGGACATTAGTACCGTTGAATAGTACTAGCATGTATGAACAAACTTTATTCTAAGTAGAATCAAACAGTACACAAGATATAAGACAGTCAGAGAAACCAAACAATTACTGCACAGAGACACAGAAACAAACACAATTGGGAGTTTCACATATTCTTATTTCATCACAATCATATTCCACCCTTATTCCTTCTCAAGAATCCACCCTTATTTCTTCCTGTTGCAGCGTGCAACCCGATCCCATTGGAGAATCACATTACAGCCTTATTACATTTTGTTGCGGTGCGCAACCTGATACAACCACACAATTACATTCCACCCTTACTACTTCTCACATATCACCCTTATTCCTCATGTTGCAGCACGTAAACTGATCCCACCGTACAATCACATTTCAGAGCAACAATAGCAGCCCACAATTCAATCACAAGGATTTTCATCAACAAGAATATAAGTTCATTACAACCAACAATCCGTATGAAATCAAAGCCACAATAATCCTTGCCAAACAACGAGTCATATTCGATATTGTCATAGTCTTTTAGTTCATTTAAATCAATCCACAACTCTTTTTTATCACTTGCTACAAAACCTTTAGCACTTAGATACATTCACACATTTGGGTTCGTTATCATTCTTTCATACCAACATATTCAAGCATTTAACAAACCTTACACATGATAGAGTAATCACAAAGAAATCACCTTTCACAATTTCGAGTAGCATGGTAGTATGGGGATCAACTAAAACGATCAGAGAATAGAATCTTACACCTCAATAAATTATAACAATCAATTCATATATGATCAAGTAAGAAACTCATACCGAATGCTCGGACACCAACAAGGTGACTCTACAGAGATTAAAGTTAGCCATACATACCTCGAGTCCAAATTCCCCTTTAATTTCTATTTTCAACCCGCCGTACCTTCTATCGTCTCAAATCTAGTTCACAATGCGACACATTTAACTTAGAGTTAGGAGTATTGAATTCATTTGAGCACTTTATCAAACACTATGTGGTCCCTTTGATTAATTAATCCCCTTTTTAGTGGAAAATTGCTCTACCTTACACCCTCTTTCTATATTAGAATATATCATGAACATGCATGCAAGGTCTTAGCTTTATCTTCAAGAACCAATTCATGTGTGTTTTATCCTTTTAACCAAAACATGAGAATTAATGGGGAAATGGGGTGGGGACTTACCTCTTATAGTGAAGAAGATGAAGATTACTCGATAATTTTCGGGCCTGAGTAGAGATGAAGGACCAATTTGGGGAAGATGAGGACTTCTCTCTCTAGAGACCACTCTCACTTCTCTCTATTTTAGTCAAATAGGTGTTAAAAATGAAGGGGAGGGGTGTTTTATTAAACTAGGGGTTGGGTTTTAAAATCAGAAATTAGAAGCCCCGAAGCAGGAAATGCGGTCAAGAATGTGATCGCATTCCTGCTATGCGGTCCGCATTCCTGTCGCATAGATGGCCCTCAACTAGACCAAAAGGGAAAACAAACTGCCCAGGTATGCGACCACTATGCGATCCGCATACCTGTTATGCAAAAATGCGACAACTATGCGGCCCGCATTCTCAAAATGGGATCGCATCTTGGGCCGCATAATTGTCCTCAAACTGGACAGTAGGTTGTCCAGGTATGCGACCACTATGCGGTCCGCATACCTGATCTGCGATCGCATAGTGGACAGCAGGTTGTCAAGGTATGCGACCACTATGCGGTCCGCATACCTGATCTGTGATCGCATAGTGGACCGCAGATCCGCGCAATTCTTTGAAATTAAATATTTTAAGTCCCGGGGTACTTTTTACTTCAAAAAGGTTCGTTTTTAAGAATTTCTACAGCTATAACAATATGGGAACCTACCGGGCCTCATTTTTAGACATGAAATTTTACGGGTCTTTACAATATGTATATGCATAAAATGCATATGAAGTACGTTAATAAAATCTCTCAGTACGTAATAAGGCCATTATGCCTCTGATTAATATCATGAAATAAATTTTACCAACTTACATATTTCTGAGATCCATAACCACATGATAGAATAATATGACACATGGAAGAATAAGAATATACACATTTCTAGAATTTCTACGAATAGAGAATTTATTGGAAGTTGTACATTTTCTCATTTCGTTTGCATCGTATGGATCATGCCAAAAGAAAGAAGGGATGGCCTTAACATACCTGTGGTAGGGAAAACTCCGTATAGTATTCTAGGCGAAGATTGCACCGTACTCTTTTATAACCGCAAAATTTTGATTGAAATACGCTTTTGTTCCTTGAATTATTGGAACGAATTAAGCTTCAGCTTGTTAAAATGTTTGAACGAATTTTCAAGCTTCTGCTCGTCGAAGAAATTGAGCTTCTGTTCTTGAATATTCAAACTACGAAAGGATAGGTTCTTTTAGGATTTTTTGTCAGTTTCTTTGGTTTCTTTTCTCTAAATGAAAAATGGAATCAGATTATGACTAAATCGTTTCCTATAAAGTTCTAAGTGTTCTTAGGCAGACACCTAATACTTAGAATGAATACGAGTCATTTTATGCTGCCAAGTTACTTGGAGAGTATATTTTATTAATTTTTATCCACTTATTAGTTAACTGGATAATGTCCCATTACCCGGTAATTAACCAATTAACCGTATAATTTAAAAATTGTCTCAAATTACTTAAAATTATACTTAATTTTAATATAATTTATACATCATACTATCACGGCCATATGACACCTTGTATTGTACTAGTCCATAATTATCGAGTATTATCGTTCGACCCGTATTTAATCCCAAATCGGCAACCTTCAACGAAACTCATTTTCTGTAATTTATGTACCCTTTATCCGTCATGCTACTTACTTATCACTTGTTATAATTAGCGTAAATACGTTAATCTCAAGATAATATCATCCCCGAGTCTACATCAATTAACGGAAGATGAAACTTTTACGTACGAAATGCGGGATATAACATAACACCTCATTTTCGAGCTTTCATAAATTTATTTGTGGCACACTTTCACGTATAGATATATGGGGTGTAACATCATTCCCCCCTTTGGAACATTCGTCCTCGAATGTTGACTGATGTACTTATCATTGTCAGAGTCTATTGCCATTGCGAATACTTTAGTGCTCACCTTGTGTCACGACCCAAAATCTATAGGTCGGGATGGCGCCGGACACCACTGTCAGGCAAGCCACCCCTCAATAAGTTAAAATACTTTCATGTTTAACATTTTCAAAATCGTTACCTTTATCTACATTTCATAATACGACAGGAAATCAATTTATTGTAATAAGATATATCTCATCACATCCCCAGAATCCGGTAACACAAGTACATGAGAAACTTCTAAGAATTTATACAATTAACAATGCTTGTCCGAGAAACAAATTGGATAAAGACTATAAAGATAAAAATGTAAATACATAGAAGGGAGACTCTGCCAGCTGCGGAACGCCTCCGGATGAATGCAGCTCGTACAAGTCTCCAAGTCGATCCCTGTACTATAAAGGTACTTGTGCAACAAAATGCACAGAACGTGTAGCATGAGTACATATACATATATGTACCCAGTGAGTATCACGTCTAATCTCGAAGAAGTAGTGACGAGAGGTCGACTCGACACTCACTAAGGTCCAACAATAGCAATATGACAGAATATGATGAAAGTAGTAGGCATATGAAGACAGTTAAGCAACAAATTACACATATAAAGCACTGAAGTCTGAGTAATTTCTGAAAAATACGTAAATACCTATTTTCATCCCCTTTTTCCTCAATTATCAAAATAGATGACAGTTTCCACTTTCTTTTCCTCAGATTGTCTGACAAATCCATATCTTTGAGATAGTACCAAATAAATCTAAGTACATAGGTGTAAGACAATAAACAACAGGTGAATATCAAATAGGGTAATCCAAGTGATAACTGAAAAGGAACACCAATGTGTCTTACCCTCCTCTCGACAAATACATGACAGTCAAGTTATAAGTGACTCAGAACTCAAGTGATCATATACATACCAGGACAAGATAACCGGCCGGAGTCATAAGGGTGGTCATAAGGACTGAGGTCATAAGCTAACCCACGATCGCGAATCATACATGCGACTAGCACGCTGACTCGATATAATAAGCTGACCCACGATTGCGCATCGTACCTGCGACTCATGTGCTGACTCGATAATGATAAGCTGAACCACGATCGCGCATCATACCTGTGACTCGTGTGCTGACTCGATAATAATAGTAATAAGCTGACCCACGGTCGCGCATCATACTTGCGACTCGTGTGCTGACTCGATAATGATAAGCTGACCCAAGATCGTGCATCATACATGCGACTCGTGTGCTGACTCAATAATAATAGTAATAAGTTGACCACGGTCGCGCATCATACCTGCGACTCATGTGCTGACTCGGTAACAAGTGCATATATATATAAGTACATATGTGTACCAACTCAACTGTGAACTTAACAGGACTGTGCCAATACCATGGATAGTCAACTGGGATTTAAATCATAATGTCTTACGTTTCCATATCATTTCAGCAGAATTATACAATTCCTAACACATATACAAGGTACAAATAGGGCACATAGAGGCATGCTTGTGAATCCTAAGGATACCCGACATAGCAATATTTAATATAGTCGCCACGTACGGACTCTCGTCACTTGGTACATACGTGGCCCCCGCAAACAATTACATACAATATGTAGAACACCTACGGGGATAATTCCCTCTTACAAGGTTAGAAAGGAGACTCACCTCGTGTCGAATCTACCTCTCAGACTAAGAACGCGCCCGCAACTTTGAATTCTACACCTGAGGACTCGTAACTGGAGTAGGAAAAATTCGTATAATATTCTTGGAAAAAGTTGCACCGTACTTCTTTAGAACCGCAAAATCTTACATTGCTAATGTGTAAATAATTTTTTTTTGGAATTATTGAAACCTGTAGGAATTCTCACGCCTTCTGTTGTAGTATTGCTTTGTAGGAATTTGTAAGCATTTTATGTTCCTAATGGCAAAGCTCTCATATGAATTGCTAACGTCCTTTGTCACATTTTGATTGTAATATTTGTTATGGAAAATACTTGTAAGGAAATGAAGGTGTAAATGACACATTGTTGCCACCTAATTAAATTTCATCAAGTGTCATATAGATAAAGAGTGGCATGCTGCCACGTGACTCTTTCCCCACATTTATCCAATTAGTTCTTTAATTAATTTAATTAGGTAATATCCCGCTACCCGATAATTAATCAATTACCCGTATAATTTTAAAAATTATATCAAATTACCTAAAAATACTACTCATTTTTAATATACTTTATATATCATATGATCATGGCCATGTGGTACCTTGTATGGTACTAGTCCATAATTATCAAATTGTATCGGTCGAACCGTACTTATCCCAAATTGGCCTTTTTCAACGAAACTCGTTTTCTTTAACTTGCTTCCCCTATCACCTTCACGAATTTACTTATCACTTGTTTGAAATAGCATAATCCTTATAAATTCAAAATAAATCTCATTTAGGGAAACAGGGTCCGATAACACAAAACGACCGGTCGGGTCGTTACACTCTCCCCACATAAGCAGACTTTCGTCCTCGAACGTGCCAAGAACTGCTTTTGAGTTAGTTGGAATCACTACTTCACACCTCGTGTATCCACAACCCAGTTGAACGCATAAGCTTGATAAAATCTGAAGATATCCTCATTTATCCATGCAGCAAGTTCCGAACTCAGTTCCAACACCGGAAATTCTCTTCCAGGCTTGTTTTCTAATATGTGAACAACGTATCAACCACTACACGAGGCACCAGAACACAACTGCGTACCTTTGCTAGATTAGCGCCATTCACCGCATAATCCATCATCTAACCACAATGACGCTTCCTAAACCTTAATTGCCAAAATTCTAGGAATCTGATGCTCTCAATACACTTTATAAGATATACACATACATCCTGCTATAATGCTGACGATACCATCCCAACAGAGGAGATGTGTAGAAATTCTAACCAATTGCAAAGTTAACCAAACATTGAATCCTTCCTCTTGACTAAGACCACTACAAACCAATAAGGGTAACTGTCCTTTAATGCATTCACTTAATCATATCACACCGATCCTTGACGCAATAACCTCGTCTCACCCGGTATGAACTGTTCAGACCACAAATCACCCCAGACATGACCAACCGGCATGCACGATATCACAATGCGCCGATAGGCCACAACTCGAACATGATACATAAAGAATTGACTTAGGAAGGGACTAACTCAATTCACAAAACTAATATGAACTTTCCTCAGAATACAAGAAGTATAACATAAGAGAAATAAATATAGGGAACCGTACTTATCATCACATTGTTGTGGTGTGCAACCCGATCCAAATAACATGCCAATACGCTGACAATTCGCAATCCCATGAGAACACAATCTTACAACCCAACCGCAGATGGTGGAACTCCCCCACTTAGCCCGAAGCTACTTCGTGCACCATTCTAGACACTGCTGAGATCATTTCTCCCTTGTTAACAAAACCTTGCTCAACCAACACAAATCTGTCAAATTCTTCTAAATTCTCCCGCTAGCATCCCATTAATACTCAAATTCTCTAGCATCCTTTACATATTCGGCCTCCTACAGAATAGCCACTAGAATCCCTTGAGAAACTTTTTCAATCACATAATCGGTAACCTACTCATAAGGATAACCCACCTGTGGAATTCACCAACTGACACTTTCCAACAATGCTGCGCCGCACACCGTCTGCAACATCAATACTTCACCCTAAACTTGTTCTCATTTACCAACTTTACCCGTTCGTTCGCTTCTCATGGACACCTACTAAATGCGCTACAACATCTTCAAATTCACCACCATATAGCATCCTTCCTCGTCCCTAACCACTCTTCCCTGTTGCATCCAACCTTCCGCCGATAACCAACAGTTCAGATTAAGCCCGGGGACCTAATCCCTGTCCACTAAAATTCTAAAACCACTCCAACTCCTCCTCAAGGTAGGAATACATCTTACCACTGAACTCATAGGCTACACTTCCACTCTCCCCCTCAGTTAACCTCATTCCTTTAAGAAACTACCCGACCTCCGTCTCTGACGCCTGGCATCTAGAGATTTAGCCACCACCTGACACTTCTCATATGTCTTGTCTCCCTTCATCGCATGCTTCTCAATTGTAGCCTCAATTCAATATCATTCTCTGTGGCTCTTAAACCAGAAGATCATCACGACTTCAAACTCCCCGAAGATCGTCTTTCTCGAGCTGCCTTAATTAGAAGTAACTATTCAATTCTGAATCACTACATACCACGATCTCTGCCAACTGATTCTTCAACACTCTAACCCAATGCAACCAAAGAGCTATAACACCGGCAAACTTAACGCATGCTATTCGATCAAACAACGATACCACAACACAGGTGAATACTCCACCTTGCTCGTTAACACCAAGTCTTACTGCCTTACCAACCCGAACCAGATCATTCATAGTCAAAATGCCTTTCCTCTGCCGGAACTCAAATACTGAAATCTCGAAACCCACTCTGAGAAGACCTCCCTTCGAGCCATTCATCACCCCGACATATGGGCAAGAATTTTACCATCATAACAACACGGTGCGATAACCGAACGTAAACATCTTAACATCATGAGCTTAGTCTCAAGGCTCCTAGACACACAACTACTGAGCTGGAATAACATAATATCCTTTTGCAGGGCAATAGCAACAACCCAATCAACTATGTACGAAAACATCACGCATCATATCTGTAGAACCATTACAACTCCTCAAATTCCCGATTCATAACAAGCGCTTCGCGACGCGTAAAATTAAGTAAGAAGAACATAGGCATAAGCCTCAAGGGAATCAAATCGCACGATGAGGAATCAATAAGGGAAGTACTCCTAAAAGCCATGTAGCCTCTCGAAGATAAGTACAGACGTCTCCGTACCGATCCGTAAGACTCTACTAGACTTTCTCATGACTCGTGAAACCTAGGGGAACCTAGAGCTCTGATAGCACGTTGTCACGACCCAAAATCTATAGGTCGTGATGGCGCCGGACACCACTGTCAGGCAAGCCACCCCTCAATAAGTTAAAATACTTTCATGTTTAACATTTTCAAAATCGTTACCTTTATCTACATTTCATAATACGACAGGAAATCAATTTATTGTAATAAGATATATCTCATCACATCCCCAGAACCCGGTAACACAAGTACATGAGCAACTTCTAAGAATTTATACAATTTAAAATGCTTGTCCGAGAAACAAATTGGACAAAGACTATAAAGATAAAAATGTAAATACATAGAAGGGAGACTCTGCCAGCTGCGGAACGCCTCCGGGTGAATGCAGCTCGTATAAGTCTCCAAGTCGATCCATGTACTATAAAGGTACCTGTGCAACAAAATGCACAAAAAGTGTAGCATGAGTACATATACATATATGTACCCAGTGAGTATCCCGTCTAATCTCGAAAAATTAGTGACAAGAGATCGACTCGACACTCACTAAGGTCCAACAATAGCAATATGACAGAATATGATGAAAGTAGTAGGCATAAGAAGACAGTTAAGCAACAAATTACACATATAAAGCACTAAAGTCTGAGTAATTTCAGAAAAATACGTAAATACCTATTTTCATCCCCTTTTTCCTCAATTACCAAAATAGATGATAGTTTCCACTTTCTTTTCCTCAGATTGTCTGACAAATCCATATCTTTAAGATAGTACCAAACAAATCTTAAGTACATAGGTGTAAGACAATAAACAACAGGTGCATATCAAATAGGGTAATCCAAGTGATAACTGAAAAGGAACACCAATGTGTCTTACCCTCCTCTCGACAAATACCTGACAGTCAAGTTATAAGTGACTTAGGACTCAAGTGATCATATACATACCAGGACAAGACAATCGGCCGGAGTCATAAGGGTGGTCATAAGCTAACCCACGATCGCGAATCATACATGCGACTCGCATGCTGACTCGATATAATAAGCTGACCCACGATCGCGCATCGTACCTGCGACTCATGTGCTGACTTGATAACGATAAGCTGACCCACGATCGCGCATCATACATGTAACTCGTGTGCTGACTCGATAATAATATTAATAAGATGACCCACGGTCACGCATCATACCTGCGACTCGTGTGCTGACTCGATAATGATAAGCTGACCCACGATCGTGCATCATACCTGCGACTCGTGTGCTGACTCGATAACAAGTGCATATATATATATAAGTACATATGTGTACCAACTCAACAGTGAACTCAACAGGACTTTGCCAATACCACAGATAGTCAACTGGGATTTAAATCATAATCTTACGTTTCTATATCATTTCAGCAGAATTATACAATTCCTAACACATATACAAGGTACAAATAGGGCACATAGAGGCATGCTTGTGAATCCTAAGGATACCCGACATAGCAATATTTAATATAGTCGCCACGTACGGACTCTCGTCACTTGGTACATACGTGGCCCCCGTAAACAGTTACATACAATATGTAGAACACCTACGGGGATAATTCCCTCTTACAAGGTTAGAAAGGAGACCCACCTCGTGTCGAATCTACCTCTCGGACCAAGAACGCGCCCGCAACTTTGAATTCTACACCTGAGGACTCGTAACTGGAGTAGGAAAAATTCGTATAATATTCTTGGAAAAAGTTGCGCCGTACTTCTTTAGAACCGCAAAATCTTACATTGCTAATGTGTAAATAATTTTTTTTTGAATTATTGAAACCTGTAGGAATTCTCACGCCTTCTGTTGTAGTATTCCTTTGTAGGAATTTGTAAGCATTTTATGTTCCTAATGGCAAAGCTCTCATCTGAATTGCTAACGTCTTTTGTCACTTTTTGATTGTAATATTTGTTATGGAAAATACTTGTAAGGAAATGAAGGTGTAAATGACACATTGTTGCCACCTAATTAAATTTCATCAAGAGTCATATAGATAAAGAGTGGCATGCTGCCAGGTGACTCTTTCCCCACATTTATCCAATTAGTTCTTTAATTAATTTAATTAGGTAATATCCCGCTACCCGTATAATTTAAAAAATTATATCAAATTACCTAAAAATACTACTCATTTTTAATATACTTTATATATCATATGATCACGGCCATATGGTACCTTGTATGGTACTAGTCCATAATTATCAGATTGTATCGGTCGAACCGTACTTATCCCAAATTGGCCTTTTTCAACGAAACTCGTTTTCTTTAACTTGCTTCCCCTATCACCTTCACGAATTTACTTATCACTTGTTTGAAATAGCATAATCCTTATAAATTCAAAATAAATCTCATTTAGGGAAACGGGGTCCGATAACACAAAATGACCGGTCGGGTCGTTACACCTTGACATCCTAGGCAACTATTCTTTCCAAAGGACGGGGCATTCCCCCCTTTAGGCCTCTTTCTCACACCACGACTTACTGACGGAATCCTTCCAGTCTCGTAACTGTTGCTACCTTCTATCATACAACTTGTAAAACTCTGACCTTGTAGCTCATGTGTCTCTTCTTTCCTTTTTCCTCCGATTTTTAGCCATTACTGAAGTTCTTCGCTCAATATTTTTTCGAACTTACGAATATTGATATATCTTATTTCATAGACCCGGTTCTCTATCCGTATGACTTTACTACATCTAAGTAAGTCATACTATACCATAACTCTTACCTCGATCCCTCGTTACTGAGGTCTGTTACCAAATTCCAGGTTACTTTCATTGCTTATCCACTATGTATTAATTTATGTCCTTTAATGCTTCCACATTACTGTTCATCTTAAGAATGACAGCCTAATCTTATCTGATACTTAATAACTTTTATACATCCATTGTTGACTCAACTCAATATTGATCTATAATCTACCCTTGATAACTTACCCTTTTATGTCACATTGCCGCTAGGGTTCACGTTTCATCCGGGAACATCTGAAATGATTAGACCGATCCACCTGGGGCGATATCATGCTTTCATAACCGTATTCACATCATCCCAATGTGATTCACCTTTCGTGGGTATTTAAATCATGTCAAGTTCATGAGATCCCTTTCTTTTCTTTGTCGGATCATTACTCAATCGAAGGCCCAAACATCATCCTTTACCTGTCACAATTACACCCTTATTCTATTACCAGGGAAACATTTCATCTCTTCTAAATGCGATTAGTCTTATACTACTTTGAGTTCATTCAAGCTATAGTGAGCTTTGTATAACTTAGAGAAACCATCCGCTCTTCTTGTTTTCATGGGCTTAATCCTGAGGACTTATCCATTTTCGTTACCTTCTCACTTGCCCGTTCTTATCCTTACTCATGCCTTCTAGAACCTTGTCGCTTCACCATACAATAGTTTCCGACCTACATGTATCTATTTATATTACTTGCAACCTTTCAACTTGCTTGCATCATAGATTTCCTTATGTTATTTTGGAACATCAAGAGAGATATCACATCGTCTTTAACTCTTCTTTACTCCCTTAGCCAGGCTTTTCGATACCTAGTCCATAGGCTGGAAAATATGCTATTGATGATGCCGCTATTATTCCTAGATACTGAATCCCTGCGCTTTTATCCTTTTATCAAAAGTATCGACTATTCACAACCTTCTGCACTTGAATATCTCGTACGTTGTTCACCTTTACCTTACTTACCTTAAAAATTAGCATCATATCTTCTATCTCTCTCACGAATTCCCTTCTACATAGGTATAATTTATATCCACAACTTGAAGATCTATTATAACACTTGCACCTCTCGTGCATACACAATCCTGGGGGAGGTTCATACTGACTTCTTATGAGGCTGATACTTTTCTAACTTACCTTATCATATAGCCGTTATAAAATATGGCTATTGTATTATCTCTTTTTTACCTCTAATATTAATAATGATTCTGCAGTGTCCTTAATTATGATGTCTATAACTTTCTGGGTCCAATAAGCAGATTCCTGATTTATTTAGTTGATGTAACTTTTTAGTTTCCTCTTCCTTCTGATCAGCCTTTATGCAGGCTTAAGCTATATTCCTATCTGCGGCTTATGGCATTTAGTTATCACTTTAGCCTTTCATGGACGCTATGGAAAACCATGATAAAATCTTCTAATGATTCAGTCCTTTTTCTATGACCTGAGCTTAATTCTTTCTTTTATCGTATACCAAAGTCTTTTACGGCTGATCATTAATTGAATAATTACTTTTGTTCCATTTCAGTTTTCTTCAAACATAAGCAATTGCATTTTCGGGTCATTTATTTTCCCTTTTTTGCGTGCATACTTTGCTTATCTAAGTTCTCACACATGCCTAAGTTTTTTTTCCGCAACTCATATGGTCTCAAATATTACTTTTGGTTTTACTTCCCTCTCATTAGCCATGGTAGGTGCTACTTTCTTTTGGAGTGCGTAACATTTTGTGGTGAGACTGTTGTCATACAACCATTTCCTCTTTAGGTCACTGTTCTTTGGTTGATGCCTTCTTCCTTATTTCCTCAGCTAGTCTTTTACTGCAGTACTTAGGGAGGATCCTCTTACTCTTGTAAAGCTGCAAACTTATTACTTTGTATACTCGACGGACCTTTTAATGTCCTTCCTTGCCTATAATTATCCGTAGTTTCTTACCTCCACACTCTTGTGCTTGTAGGGTTGCCTCTAAACTAATATTTTGACTGTCTTTATAGTGGCACTCCATTTTATTTCAGTAACACTCATATGGTACCTTTTTAACTTCCCCAACTCCTATATGGATATATCTCAAAGATCACGATGTCATAACTCCGAGGTTGAATTCCCCATATTGAGTTTACTTTGTTTATCTTGCACGATCTTCTAACTCGTCTGTAAAAACTCCTGTTTAGCCATAACTAGGTTCTTCCTGAATCAATCACTAATTACTCGTTGGCCCATTCTCGTATAAATATTTCGTGTAATCATTCTTGGTTATTCCCTTTTTCTTAACTTACATCTCACACATGCTCCTTATCTATCAATAACATCTCGGATATGGACCCCTTACTTTACGTTGTGTTTGCATAATGTTCCGGAATCGTGGCATATTTGTAGGCTTTGAATAAGTGCAATCTCATCCCTTACCATTGCATAATTACTAGAACAACTTAGGTATGGCTTAATGCCACATCACTCCATATCCCCCCCTTTAGGGGAGTACTAAGAGTTGAGCCAACAACGACTTACCTATAGATGTTTTACCTCTTCATCTTTGTCATCCTTTCACATCATTGGTGACCCTTACACTCCTTGCGGTAATCCTTCTATACTAAGGATAACAAAATTCCTTACTCGTGATGGTGACACCTTGTGTAATTGGCACGTGCAGTCCCTTAAGCTTAACTTTGCTCACATTGCTTACTTTAGGGAAGCGTCTTCCTGAATGACCATTCTCTGAATTTCTCATGAATCTTCTTCTGTTGTCCATTATATTATCGCCGTTACGCAATCTGAAATACTGACTATTGTCAAATCACTCAATCCCTAATTCATGTTCGGTTTATCTTGTTCACCTGCCCAGACTGATTTCTATTACTCTGGGATCTTACTTTTTTCTTCTGGTAATCATGTTAGAGTCACGAATGTATTTCTCGAAATGAGGATGTGAAGTTATAATAGTACTCTTTTGTTTCCTCAAGGCCTGTCACCTTTTCTTTTTTCCTTCACTTGACTATAGACTCTGTAATACTATCATTTTTTTTATCTACCGTTTTCATCCATGTACCACATTTTACTCATACTGCTTCATTAACTCTCTTCTTATTTTCATGCGAACAATTTTGTCTATCACTTTACTGTAAAAACTCGAACAAAACTTTCTTTTACTTTTAGCCCCTCTTACTCCATCCATTGGCTCCTTGAATTGCCTAACATTCTCTTTATACTAGGGATGGGAGCCACACTAAGGTAATATTTATCCTTTCCAATGCTTATCTTGTAGTACTCATCTCTAGTTGTACTGTTTTAGGGTACACCATTGAGGTGTCTCACAAGGAGATACATCCCATGTTTGCACTATCCTTCATAAATGTCAACTAACTCTACTGATCCATCCACTATTTTGGGTTAGTTTATCCCCAGCGGGATGCTGACAACTCGTCCTTCTCTTAAACTATGTTTGTTAGCTCCCATTGGGCATAACAGATATTGGTATGACCGATTGTACATACATCTGTCACTGTTGAAAGTAACTCAAAATGCTTATATCTCCCTTTTTGAATGGTAAATAATGATAATCATTATTAACTGGGTACCTCGTACCCTTCTTCACCTTGCTTCTTTTACTTGCTGAAACTTGTGTCTTCCTTCCGATTTTGTTATTCCTTTTTACCGTAAGAGTGGATAAGTATTCTTGCCTTAGGAATCCTTACCAATGATCTTACACACACATGATCTACTGAATACCTTACGTTTATTCATCATAAGTATGATGCAAAAATTGAGTTCCTTTGACTCAACTCTTCCACAACTATATATCTTACTAAGCATCTTTCTGGATGTAGGCATCGTCGTATTATGAATAAGATAAATTTTAGGAATTTGAGTTCTTACAACTGAGCTCTACCACACGATCTAGAGTAAGAAGAAAGAGCGACATTCCTAAATGCCTTGTAGCCTCCTGCTTATAAGTGTGTGGTGCACGACACACCCATAAACAAGACTCTACTAGACACAGCTTGTTGGCTCCCTAGGACAGAACTTATCTGATGACACTTTTGTCACAACCCAAACTGATGGGCCGCGACGGGCATCTGGTACCTTACTCAACCGAGTACCTACATAAAGTATCTTTTCATGTCATACTATCATAGATAACCAAGTCGGAAGGCTGTCGTGAGACAAGTAGAATATAACATGTGATACCAACTTATACATAAGACATACGGGCCTATAAGACAAAAATAATTATTTGTATACTGAACATAGGCCGACAAGGCCATACAATCTTTTACGTACATGACATCTGTCTACAAGCCTCTAAGAATACGTAATTTTTATAAAGGCCGGGACATGGTCCCGCCATACCTAATGATACACGTCTAAATCATACTAACCAAACAAGAAACTCCGAAGCAAATAGAGCGCACCAACATCTTCCGCTGAGCTGATAGCTTACTTGGAATGCTCTTGACCTATCTTTCGGGACCTGCGGGCATGAAACGCATTGTCCCTAGGAAAAAGGGATGTTAGTACGAATAATGTACTGAGTATGTAAGGTACATAAATAAGTACATAACTGACATGGAAGAAATATAGAGTAAATGAATCAACTTTGTAAATCATGAAATACTTATAGTGTCATGCATATGCGTATGAATGTCATGTCGTGCATAGGTACATGTTTCATAACATCATCAGCCTCTGAAGGAATCCTATCATATCATCTCGGCCATTGTGGGCAAATCATCAACGTATACCAGCTGATCAGGTGGTAGTGCGTATATAACGCCATAAAATTTCCCATATCCCATATACATATATATACATACATATATACACGTATATAACACCATCTGGTCATGGGTCAATGTGCATATGTAAATGCATGAAATACATATGAAATACGTTAATAAAATCTCTCGGTACGTCATAAGTCCATTATGCCTCTGATTAATTTCATGAAATAAATTTTACCAACTTACATATTTTTGAGACCCATGAATAGATGATAGAATAATATGACACATGGAAGAATAAGAATATACACATTTCTAGCATTTCTACGAATAGAGTATTTATGGAAGTTGTACATTTTCTCGTTTCGTTTGCATCGTATGGATCATGCCAAAAGAAAGAAGGGATGACCTTAACACACCTAGGGTAGGGAAAACTCCGTATAATATTCTTGGCGAAGATTGCACCGTACTCTTTTATAACCGCAACATTTTGATAGAAATACGCTTTTGTTCCTTGAATTATTTGAACGATTTAAGCGTCAGCTTGTTGAAATGTTTGAACGAATTTTCAAGCTTCTGCTCGTCGAAGAAATTGAGCTTCTGTTCTTGAATATTCAAACTACGAAAAGATAGGTTCTTTTAGGATTTTTTGTCATTTTCTTTGGTTCCTTTCTCTAAATGAAAAATGGAATCAGATTGTGACTAAATCCTTTCCTATATTTCTAAGTATTCTCAGGAAGCCACCTAATACTCAGAATGACTAAGAGTCATTTTATACTGCCACATTACTTGGGGTGTATATTTTATTAATTTTTATCCACTTATTAGTTAAATGGGTAATGTCCCATTACCCGGTAATTAACCAATTTCCCGTATAATTTAAAAATCATCTCAAATTACTTAAAATTCTACTTATTTTTAATATACTTTACACATCATACTATAACGTCCATATGGTACCTTGTATGGTACTAGTCCATAATTATCGAGAATTATCGCTCGACTCGTATTTAATCCCAAATCGGCAACCTTCAACGAAACTCATTTTCTTTAATTTGTGTACCCTTTATCCGTCATGATACTTAGTAATCACTTGTTATAATTAGCGTAAATATGTTAATCTCAATATAATCTTATCCCCGAGTCTACGTCAATTAACAGAAGACGAAACTTTTACGTACGAAATGCGGGATATAAAATAACACCTCATTTCCGAGCTTTCATCAATTTATTTGTGGCGCACTTTCATGTATTAAGATATGGGGTGTAACAAACATCACCGGCGGAGAAATGGCTAATATGGTGGGGCAGGTGCTGGAAAGCCACAAAATCACTTTCAACGAGGACGAGCTGCCACCTGAGGGTTTGAATCACAACATGGCACTGCATATCACTGTGCAATGTGAAGACAATTTTATTGCTAGGGTTCTGATTGATGGGGGATCCAATCTCAATATTTGCCCATTTACGACACTAAAGAGGTCGGGAAAAGGCATGTATGAGATATCGAGAGGGAACTATGAATGTGAAGGCGTTCGACGGGTCTCAGAGAGCTACCATGGAGTAAATTAATCTCTGTCTTGAGATGGGGCCTACGTGGTTTGATGTCGAGTTTTAGGTGTTGAACATATCTGCATCCTACATTTTTTGTTGTGACGACCATGGATACACGCCGCTGGGGCTGTAGCATCGACCTTGCATCAAACGGTGAAGTTCGAATGGAAGCACCAAGAAGTGATCATCCATGGATATGGGAGCAACCCCATTTACACCCGTCAGACCGTCTCGGTGGTTGAAAGTAGAAGAAGGCTAGGTGGAGAAACTCATCATCATATCGAGTGGGTCAATGCAATCGACAAATATAAGTGGTGGGACAGTAAGATAGCAAGCATGATGAACTAGAAAGGGTATGAGCCTGGAAAAAGGTCTTGGCAAAAATCTTCAAGGCATCACCAAGCCAATACCGCCAAAGCGCCATGGTACCACTTTTGGGATGGGATACCGATACACCTGGCAAGAATATAGAAACCGGTCACCACCGTGGCGTGGTCCATACTATCCACTTGAGCAGCCTGTACCACGCCTGAGTCAGACATTCCAACAGACCGACGTCATATGGGGATCAAAGGAGGAGGAAGCACTGGAAGACTTAAGGCACCTGTGCCTGGAGGGCGATGACATGGACTATTGTGTAATTGTTGAGGAGGAGGAGGATAAAGACCCTACCATCCGAGCAGTGGAGAAAGGAGCATTCCTCAAGAATTGGAATGTCAGACCATCCATGGCCCGAAGAGTCCCAAAGCAACATTATTTATTTTACTCTCAGAAAAAAATTGATGATGATTTCCCCTTTTTGCATTTGTGTTTAAAATAAGTTTTCTAATGTTCCAAGACGTCGTTTTAATTATTGAGAAAATCGCACTTTGTTTGCATCTTTCAATGAACTGATATTTATTATTACCATTTTTCTCTCATATCTTTATTTATACAACATTACTATTTCATATCTCGATGAACCGACAACTGGGACATGTAATGAGACAACGCAATAAAAGGATAGTGATTCGGAGGAAGAAGATGTCATACCCGAGGAAATCGTCAGAGAAGTGGAAGACTTTGAAAACAAGCCTAAGTCCAACTTGGACGAAACAAAAATAATTAGCTTGGGAGATTCTGAAATTGTCGAGGAGACCCACATCAGCATTCACCTGCCGCTGTAAGAAAAGGAATTGTGCACACAGTTCTGGAAAGAGTATGAGGTCATATTTTCATGGTCATATGATGATATGACCGGGTTGATCATGTCTATCGTGGCCCATAAGTTGCCCACAAACCCGATGTGTCAGCCAGTAAAGCCGAAACTCAGGAAATTCAAACTTGATATGAGTGTGAAAACCAAGGAGGAGGATACTAAGCAAATTAAGGCCAAGGTCCTTAGGGTGGTTGAATACCCAACATGGTTATCCAATATCGTGCCAGTTCCGAAGAAGGATGGGAAGGTCAGAGTCTACATCGATTATCGGGATCTCAACAGAGCCATCCCAAAGGATGATTTCCCACTTCCAAACATACACATCTTAATAGACAATTGTGCCAAGCATGAACTCCAGTCATTCATAGATTATTTTGCCGGTTACCATCTGATTTGGATGGACGAAGAAGACGCTAAGAAAACGTCTTTCATTACACCATGGGGAGTGTATTGTTATAATATGATGCAATTTGACCTAAAGAATGTTGGGGCCACCTACATGAGGGCTATTACTACCATCTTTGATGACATGATACATTAGGAAATTGAGGTATACGCGGACGACATCATCATCAAATGCAAGAAATACGTGGATCATAGAGAAGATTTGAGGAAGCTCTTTGACCGACTGCGGAAGTACAACCTGAAATTAAACCCCGCAAAATGTGCATTCGGGGTTCCTGCCGAAACATTACTTGGGTTTATTGTCAGCCGCCGAGGATAGAATTGGACCCGTCAAAATTCAAAGCCATCCAAGAGTTGCCTCCGCCAAAGAGTAAGAAGGATTTTATGAGTTTCCTGGGACGACTAATTAAACTACATTAGTCGTTTCATACCCCAGTCCATAGTTATATGTGAGCCAATTTTCAAGATGTCAAAAAAGGATGTTGCGACTAGTTGGACAGAAGATTGTCAAAAGACTTTCGACAAGATCAAGAAGTACTTATCCACACCACCGGTCTTGGTCCCACCAGAGCCAGGTAGACTATTGTTACTCTACCTTGCAGTATTAAATAGAGCTTTCGACTGCGTTCTTGGGCTGCATGATGATAAAGGAAGAAAGGAACATGATATCTATTACCTGAGTAAGAAGTTCACTCCATATGAAGCGCGGTACTCTCTGCTGAAATGTACATCTTGCGCTCTGACCTGGATAGCTTTGAAGCTGAGGCATTATTTATGTGCTTATACAACATACCTCATATCAAGAATGGATCCTTTGAAGTATATCTTTCAGAAACCCATGCCCACCGGCAAGAAGGCTAAGTGGAAGATCCTCTTGAGTGAGTTCGACATTGCTTATGTGACCTAGAAAGAAGTCAAGGGGCAGGCACTGTCAAATCATTTTGCTGAAAACCCTGTGGATGGAGAATACGAACCCATGAAAACGTATTTTCCCGATGAGGAGGTACTATTCATAGGAGAAGACATTGTTGAGGCTTACGACGATTGGAGGATGTTCTTTGACGGGGCGGAATAATTCAAAGGAGTCGGCATTGGAGCCGTTATGGTATTTGAAACTGGCCAACATTATCCGGTATCTGCTAAAATTAGATTTCCCTACACCAACAACATGGCAGAATATGAGTCTTACATACTAGGGCTCAACATGAATATTCAGGAGCTGCTAGTGATCGGTGATTTAGATTTTCTTGTACACCGGGTACAAGGAGAATGGGCCACCAAGAATTCCAAGTAATTTCCATATCTGCACCATGTGCAGGAATGGAAGAAGAGGTTCACGAAGATAGAGTTTCGGCATGTTCCCAAGATTCAGAACGGGTTTGCTGATTCATTGGCCACTTTGTCATCCATGATACAGCATCCGGACAAAAACTACGTTGATCCTATCCCGGTAAGGATCCATAGCTAGCCGGCATATTATGCCCATATTGAAGAAGAAACAGACGGGAAACCATGGTTCCATGATATCAAAGAATATTTAGCAAAAGGAGAATACCCGGAGCATGCAAATCATATTGAGAAACGTACGCTTAGGAGATTGTCCAACAATTTCTTCCACAGTGGAGGAACCCTGTATAGAAGAACTCATGATTCAGGATTACTAAGGTTTGTTGACGCGAAAGAAGATTATAAACTACTTGAGGAGATACATGGTGGGACCTGCGGCCCGCATATGAATGGCTTCGTCTTGGCCAAAAAGATACTCAGGACCAGTTGTTTCTGGATGACCATGGAGACAGATTGCATCAAGTTTGTCTTAAAATGCTACCAATGTTAAGTACATACATATATGATAAAACTGCCGCAAAATGAGCTCAATGCAACAAGCTCACCTTGGCCATTCGCCTCCTGGGGAATGGATGTCTTTTGTCCGATCGAACCCACTGCCTCAAATGGGCATCATTTCATCTTGGTAGCTATCGATTACTTTACCAAATGGGTAAAAGAAGCATCTTACATGGCAATGACTAAGAAAATCGTGGCAGATTTTGTCCGCGACTGGATTGTTTGTCGGTTTGGAGTTCCAAAGTCCATCATTACCGACAATGCCACTAATCTTAACAGTGACTTGATGAAGACCATGCGTGGACTTTCAAAATCAAGAACAAGAATTCCACATCATATAGGCCTCAGATGCATGAAACCGTAGAAGCCACCAACAACAATATCAAGAAGATACTGAGAAAGATGGTAGAAAATCATAAACAATGGCATAGAAGTTACGTTCGCTGTACTAGGATATCGTACCACAGTCCTCACATCAACCCGGGCAACTCCCTACTTGCTGGTTTATGGTACCAAAGTTGTTATTCCTGCCTGCCACGACCCAAATCCTGATTAGGTCGCGATGGCGCCCATCAGCGGGATTAGGCAATCCAATATAGAAGACACTACGTGATACCCCTTCCCCCGCCTGATTAAACATGTCGGAAATTACTAGTTTTTAACAATTTAACATCAGATATGACGATAAAAGCGTGAAGGCACAAGGCCAAAACAAGGCACATGTATAGATATACAGCCCAAACCCAAAATATATACTACGTGTGTGCCAGGAACTAGTTTCACGAGTGTCACAGGCAACTATCAGAATACACAGTGACAATATATGTACTAGTCCACAATCCGAAAGAAATAGACAGGGAAAATGACAAAAGAAACTCCAGGGGGCTGCCAGGGATTGCCAGGAAGAGCAGCTCACCGTGAAGTCTAAATCCCACAAGTCAATATCTAGCACCTGCCTGATAGTCAGAAGTACCAGCCTCCGGACATGTACAATCAAGTACAAAAGAAAAGGAAGTGCAGCATGAGTACATACGTAAATATGTACCCAGTGAGTATCCCGTATAATCTCGAAGAAGTAGTGACGAGAGGTCGACTCGATACTCACTACGGTCCAACAATGATAATAATAGAAAGGATATAAGAAAAACAGTAGGCATGTAAGACAAATAAACTCGAAATGCATCAATATGAAGTATCCAGATAATGGTTGAAATCAAACAAGTCCTGTATCTGCCGTGGTGTACGGCCTGCTCCCATAAATGTAATCACTTTCTGTTACGCCGTGGCGGACGGCCCGATCCCATAATGTAATCACTCTCATTACTCCATCGTGGGGTACGGCCCGATCCCATAGTGTAATCACTATCATCACTCCGTCGTGGCGTACGACCCGATCCCATAGTGTAATCACTCTCATCACTTTGTCGTGGCGTCTTGCCCGATCCTATAGTGTAATCACTCACATCACTCCACCGTGGCGTACGGCCCGATCCCATAGTGTAATCACTCTGTCGTGGCGTACGCCCGATCAAATAGTGTATACGGACTCGCTCGAACTTCCGGAACACGAAAACCAACAACGAAACTCAAAATTCAATCCCAAAACAAAATTGAATCAACTTAAGAACTTAAGAATTCAAGAATTCACTTCAACGCATTGAACCGGCCTATACAACTCGGAATGACTTCAAATTTTGCAGACAAGTCATAAATCACTATACAGAACAATTCCCAGTCCTAGAATTCCGTTCGGACCTCGATAGTACAAAATCACATCCCAAACCAAATTTCAAACATAAGGAAATCCTGATTTCCATTTCGGGCATCGAAATGCTCCCGAGTCATCTAAAACCCGAGCCGAATATACACCCAAGTTCGAAATCATCATACGGAGCTAGTGGAGCTGTCAGAACTTGATTCCGAGGTCGTTTGCTCAAAATGTTAACCAAAGTCAAACTTGGCCAAATAGGCCAACCTTAAGGAACCAAGTGTTCCTAAATCATCCAAACCATCCCCAAATTTTGAACCACCCACTCCCGCAAGTCATAAAGCACGAATAGCCTCTATGGAAGGTTTCATTTAAGGGAACGGGATCCTAATATGCAAAATAACCGGCTGGGTCGTTACACTGCCGAAATGGAGATTCCTTCCTTGAGGATCATAAAAGAAGCTGATCTTAACGACGCAGAATGGATCAGGAGACGTTATGAGAAATTATCCTTCATAGAAGGAAAGAGGATGAGTGCACTGTGTCATGGGAAACTTTATCAGAATAGAATGTCCAAAGCCTTTAACAAAAGATTCAAGTTGAGACAGTTCACACCAGGGCAGCTGGTGTTGAAGAAGATCTTTCTGCATCAGGATGAAGCCAAATTGAAATTCTCTCCCTACTGGCAAGGTCCTTCCATGGTTCATAGGGTATTGACAGGAGGAGCCCTTATACTTGCAGAAATTGACGGAGAAGTTTTGCCAAAACCAATTAATTCAGATGCAGTCAAACGATACTCTATGTAGTCGTTAATGTTTTTCGCATATGATGTAAATTGAACTACGTTTGACCTAATTCCCGTTTAAGAGGGGATACGCAGGAAGCCTTGTGGGTTCAGTCACAATTCAATAAAATTTCTATTTTCCCCCGCAACCAGAAACTGGGGAAGAATTTTTGGGAGGAGCCTAAAAATTATGAAGCAAGTTAAGCCGAACGCAGCATATACGACAGTCAAAAGTGTTGGTTCATTTAACTGGGGCAAAATTTTGAAAAGGACCCTAAAAATTCTACGACGAGAGAAGTTGCAATGTCTCGGATCATGTCACAGTCACTAGTTCATCTAACCAATTTCTAAAAAATATATTTTACTATGTCTTTGAAAACTATGCATGCTTGCTTTTGAAATAACTCTGTTTAGCAAGCACTATGCCCAATGAATTGAACAGGATCCTCAGGTCAAGCAAAGCAAGTCAAGAAAGCCGACGGAGGCACGAACCGACCTCTCCCCTTTACTGATCTCACAATTTTTCTCTGAATGTAGGAACAAGGAACATGCACACCTCGGAATCACAACCTTCATAACAACCACGATACTGAATCCACTTCCAGCTAAGAAATACTCTACTATCATCTGCTATTTTCTCTATTTGCATGGGACTAAGCCCTGTCCCAAACCTTGCATGAGGCTAAGCCCTGCCTCCTATCTGCATAAGGGTAAGCATTGTCTTCTATTTGCATGGGACTAAGACATGTCCCAAATCTTGCATGAGACTAAGCTATGTCTCCACCTTGCATGAGGTTAAGCCCTGCCTCTCCATTTTCATAAGGCTAAGCGTTGACTTCTATTTGCATGGGACTAAACCCTATCCCGAATCTTGCATGCGGCTAAGCCATTCCTCCTATTTGCATAATGCTAAGCATTGCCTTCTATTTGCATGGGACTAAGTCGTGTCCCAAATCTTACATGAGACTAAGCTCTGTCTCTACCTTGCATGAGGCTAAGCTCTGCCTCTCCATTTGCATTAGGATAAGCATTGCCTTCTATTTGGGTGGGACTAAGCCCTGTCCTAAATCTTGCATGAGACTAAGCTCTATCTCAATATTGCTTGAGGCTAAGCCTTGCCTCTCCATTTGCATAAGGCTAAGCATTGCCTTCTATTTGCATGGGAGTAAGCCCTGTCCCAAATCTTGCATGAGACTAAGCTCTGTCTCCACCTTGCATGAGGCTAAGCCCTTCCTCTCCATTTTCATAAGGCTAAGCGTTGCCTTCTGATTGCATGGGACTAAGCCTTGTCCCAAATCTTGCATGAGACTAAGCTCTGTCTCCATTTTAAATGAGGATAAGCCCTTACTCCTATTTTCATAAGGATAAGCATCGTCTTTTATCTGCATGGGACTAATACCTTTCCCAAATCTTGCTTGAGTCTAAGCTCTGTCTCCACCTTGCATGAGGCTAAGCCATGCCTCCTATTTGCATAAGGCTAAGAACTTCCTTCTACTTGCATGGTACTAAGACCTGTCTCGAATCTAGCATGAGGCTAAACCCTGCCTCCACATTTTCATGACACCAAGCTCTATCTCAAATCCTGGATGAGGCTAAGCTCTGCCTCCTACTTGCATAAGGCTAATCATTGCCATTTATTTGCCCGAGACTAAGCACTGTTTCTCTAGCAATATCTATTTTCTCTTCTTTCAGGCTAAGCGCTGCCCTCAACTTCACAAGACTAATCCCTGTCTTGTTGCTCCTAACATCATATTATTACATCTCATCGGCTAAAATATTTCAAACTTCTCCAAAGGCGTCATTGTCTAAAGGCATCATCCTCATAGCTGGAAGGCAACATGTCATGGCCTGAGGATCTCTCAAATTTGCATATCATTATTCAAAGGCGTCATGGTTCCGAGGCATCATTCCCATGGCCTGAGAACATCATTTCATGGCATGTGAATCCCTCACCGAACAACTCATGGCCCAAGACATCATGGTCTAAGGACGTCGTCCTCAACCGACCAAAGACGATTTTCCATGGTCCAATGGGAATTTGCACGACGTTTAAATTTATATGCAAATATATGATTGTAGTATCTCTTTACTTGCAGGTGACCCAATTAGAAACTGCTACCCCAACAGGAGCAATCCCTCTCCAGTTCCTTCAAATTATCTCAAACTTGACCGCTCACCATAACCATTTTTCACCTATTCCAAAACCTCGTGTCCGTTCTTGTGATAACTTCATCGGTATATTCCGCCGATGAATCCGAAACTACACACCGTCTGATTCCTGTATAACCAAGGATATGTAGGCATCTTAGGAACCAGAGTGCGACCTAAATCTTCCAAACCATCTCGCTCGGTCAAAATTGGCCATCATATCGTACCCGACAACTCTTTCATCCTTCCCGGGAAAAGAGGGGCTGCTGTTGATACCCAATTATTCCCTCTAATATCTTTCAAAATGCTTAGATACTTTCAAAACTATGAATTAGCATCAATTGATATTTTTTTCATAATTTCTACATTTTTATGGATTAATATATTTATCCCAGTATTTTATTTATATAAATAATTACGAATTGCATCACCAATGACTTTATAACAATTTCATGGCTTAATATTGCTATTTTTATTTATATTAGGCATAAAATATTGCATAAATAGCCACATTTACACTCTTTGGGTTACAATTGCAATAACTTTGTAATTATGGACCATGCATGCATTATTACATTATTTTACCATAAAATATCTCATTGTATTTTTTAAATATTGAGTAATTATTTTAAAATATTTCTATGCATGAAAATTATTTTTTTTTATTCTGTTAATTATTTTATAAAATATTTTTATCAATTGTTTGGGTATTTAACAAATAGCCTTTTTATTTTCATAAATGCCCTCTTTAAAACCAGCCCAAACCACTTAATAAAACTAGCCCAAACCCCTTAAAGCCCAATCTGCATACACCCGACCCAATAACCCTTTTAATTGTGGTCGTTGATATTTTAGATCAACGGTCCACGATTAAACATACCATTTTAATTCACATAACCCTAACCCCCCCCCCCCTTCACTTCTCTTCGACTCCGTCATCCGTTTCCCTCACCCTCCCAATTATCTCTCAACTCACCCTAACCCTAATCGCCGTCACCGGCGAGAACCTCACTTCTATGGTGTTTCCGTGCACTCTCTAACAACCACTGGTCTCCTATACTCCCTGGCTCTTTGATTACATGAACCCCTAGAAGAATTTCGTGGAGATTCAACCTGTCCCTGCCTGGAACTTGTTTACCGGCTGTCTCAGGCCATTTTCATTTGTGATTATGGGGTCCTGTTTATTTTAGTATGAATCCATGGGTTTTTTTACTGATTCTCTTCATCTCTGTTACTTTTTAAAAACCGTAGTTTCACTGCTGTTCGATTCTTCTCAGATATTTATAGATCTGAGGTTATTCAAGTATTATTAGATTTTTTCCTTTAAAAATCTCTTGTTTTAATTAACTATTTCGATTTTTAGTCACTCTTTCTAAAACTAGGGTTCATCCCAGACTTTTCTTCAGAGATCTTTCTAGCTTCTCAGTGTTTCATTAATTGTTTCTTCACTATCTTGTCTAATTTTCGCATGTATTCTCAAACCCTAGACGATTTTGAGTGATATACTAATTTCTTCAACTTTGTTTCGATATTTTGGTTATTTCTGTGATGCCAGTCATATTAATTTATTCTATCTTTTGGACTTTAATGTTTTCCCTGTTAAATCCAGTATTCTTTGGGGATTTTTGCCCTAATTGATCTCTAATAATGGTTCGAACAAGCTTTTCTTGTTAAATCTTGTATTTTTGTGAGGTTTTACTTAGTTGACTTCTATTTAGGAAATCTGAATAGATCCATCCTATAAAATCAGTAGTCTTTGAATATTTTACTGATTGATTCCTATTAAATGTCTTGTTAAAATCAGTGTGTGTGCTGAAATTTTGTTGGTTTCTTTATTTTTGACCTTATGATCATACTTGCCTTAATTAGTTATCAGTGTGGGTTTTGAAATTCTTTTGACTCCCTACATGGAATGTTTTTGAGTCCTTACCTTAGTTGGTCTCCTTGTTGTGACCGTTAATTGACTACCCCCCAATTAAGGGGTCTATTCCGAACTCCTCTATAAGAAGTGATTATGTGACTCTTATTGTATTATTCAGCATGATTACCTCTGTATCCAGACCTATGTCTCACTGTGTTTAACCAACATGTTTATTGCAGTGCTTAAGTCCTGTGTTTTTCTTATATTAAGAAGAACGCTTATCCTGTCAATAAGTATGATTGTAATATTTGAGTGATTCATGCTTAGACCTTAAATAAATATTCACTAGTTAATTCTTGCATGCTCTGTATCCCTATTAACTAGCACGACTACCTTCACCCTTCATCTTATGTGCTTTTGTTTCAAACGTTTTGTGTTCCCAACTCCTTCTCCCTTTTGTGTAATTGTTTGCTCACCCAGAACTAATTAACATACTGAAGTTGAATCAACGCAATGTGATGCTTTGCGACTATGTTGTTGTTTGATGAACCTTCCTTTTCCTCAAGAGGTTTTCAACATGTTTCTCACTCCGAATATGTTTTTCTAAACTATTGCTACTCATAAAGTATTTTCACTCCTAAAGATTTTACATCTATACTATTTTCCTAAAGTTATACCAACTATGTCAAGCACTTTCACTTCTACTCTTAGATTACTTAAGATTCTGCCCCTCCAATGTGTGTACTGCCTAGGACTCCATGAGATTCCTCCAAACTCTGGCACACTAGGGCTGGCCCTTCCACACTTGACATAACCACTTCTCTATTTGGAATGATCTTGGTGTGAGCATTTCCCGGGGTCCCTGAGACCCTTGGGAACTTTGATGCACCAGGATACCCTATTGGACACTATGAGACTTCGACATCTAGGACTATTTGAAGGCCTGTTATTTCCAGGTATACTTTGGGCCTCTATTCAGGCTCCCTATATCATAGCTTTTGTTTATTCTGTAATTCATTTGTCTATGGTCTGTAATAATAATCCTTGTAAACATATATTGAGGAATTAGTGAAAAGGGAGGGCTTATTATATGATTCTCGTGACAAAACTGGGTAGAAATCATGCCCTTAGGTTTATTATCACTATTTGATTGCATTAGAAATCATGACTTAGGAGTATTATGATTATTTACTTGCATTAGAAACCATGTCCTTATGATCATTTGGCATACTAGAAAAACATGTTATAGACGCATTATGTCATTTGCTATGAAATTCTGCCTCTGCATCACCATGCCCACTTAGAAATTCTGCTATTATGCTATTACTGTTACCGCCTAATAAAATGTTTATTCTCTTTTGTGCATTAGAAACCATGCTTTAGGATTGTTATTGCATTCACTTTAAAACCAAGCCTACATCGTATAAATCTGTAACTATCATGTCTACAAGAGTGTTTAAAAGCAATCCCAACACCTAGATATCATGTTATATGGATAAATGTGTATGAATTGAGTTTTGAAATGTTCAGCGCCTAGACAAGCATGCCCATAAGACATAATGAATTCAAAACTGTTTGTTTTAAATCGATTTCTAGAATCCTGATTACATTTAGACAACATGTACATAGGGCATCTCAGATTCACGCCTAGGCAAGCCTTTAGGTAATTATAAACTTTCAAATTGTAAAACTATGCTTTGCTAAATTTATTTGTGAACTGCCTAGATTCAACACGTCCTAAAAAAATAGTAGGCAAACTGGTTAGGTCTTTATTACTTCGCTTTGACACAAGTTCTTACATGCATTCTGCTTACTCACTTAGATATATTGCTCTAGGGCCATTCTGAGACATCTGAAATCATGTTGTTTGAGACGTGCTAATTGTCTGTTTATTTGCGGAGGTAAACATGAACCCCTTAGTTGTTCTTCACTTGACAGTCCTATTTGTTTTTTTATTATCTCTTAGAGTTTTCTATTTAAACACCTTAGGAGAGTCTAAAACTGCCTAAATTAGAGGTCCTAAATACCTCCTAGTCCATAAGGAAGGGACGGGTAATGCACGCATAAAGTTCGTTTAATCAAGAATCGCTTATATAACCACTTAGGGGAGGGTAATTAGGCTGTAAAGGATATGATGAACTGTGCGCCAATTCCATGTGTAACCCCTCAAATTGAGGAAAGTTTTACAGGGCATTGTACATATGTGATCTTATATGCTAATAAACCTAGGACTTCCCCTTATCTTATTTAATATACATATGTTTTCTTAGACCACTTTATTTGTTTAAAGACTAATTCACAAAATGAGTTTGGCCGGGACCAACCGCTGTGGACCTCGAGGGGTGCCTAACACCTTCCCCTCAAGGTAATTTCAAGCCCTTACCCAATCTCTGGTAGCGTAAATCAGTTTATATGAGTTATTTGCAGTAGGTTCCCTAACGCACCTTAAATCCGTTAGGTGGCAACTCTTTAACTTCTACATCCCTTTCGCAAAAGGAAATGAGTTGTCCCAAAAAATGCCGAAACCCTGACTTCCGCTGCAAAGGGGAAACAAAGGGGGCGCCACAGAGCTGTCAAGAGCAAGAATAGAAAAGTGGGATTGCCTCCTCAGGCTGAGCCGGTTAGTCAGCCTTCTTCTTCCATCGGTGGCCCATTTGCTGTGCTTTCTGAGGAGATAAGGCAGGTTCGCGAGCTAGTATCTCGACTTCCGCTAGGACCAGGGGAAACATCTGAAAGGCCCTCGTCATATGTTTCACATAAAGATTTCAAGAAATACCTTGATTACTAGAAGAAACAGGGGGCTCATTTGAAGCAGCTGGAGAAGGTGTACACAGATTTTGCCACGGCACATGGTGGCTTGAGTACTTCTCATGCCAAGCTGGCAGGTGTACATGCCCGAATGAAGAAGAGAGACAAGTTCTTCATTTGCATTTGGAAAGGTGTGAAGAGGTTGTTTAAGGTGTTGAAGCCTTAGGAGCCACTGCCATCACTCAGCCGGAAGACGAGGATGATGTTCCAGCTCCTTGGTCCGAGGAGGAGAGAGAGAAGGGAGTGACAGAGTCTGACAGTGAGGGGAGTATATGATGCAGTATTCAGGAGGCACCATTCATTATTTTCACTTTATTTGTTAGATTTCAGGTTGAGATGTCTCCTTGAATAACTGTGAATTGGGATGTAAATTTCTTTACTTTCTTGTAGATTGGTGTTGGGATTTGGTCCTTGTGTTCCTATGACAACCTAGTTTATGTTTTATCTTTTAGGTGAATTGGTATCCTGTTAATCATGTTATTTATTATATTTCTGTTATGTGACACGACCCGGTTCTCGTGTAGATGGTTATGTTGAAATTATGCAGGGTATGTTTTATTGTGAGCGGTGATATCTATGATAACTGGTTGATCTTCTCTCTTTGTTTTACCTCTTCTTGATGATAGATAGCTTCATGGATTTCTTTTAGAGAATTGATCTTGTAGGGTGGGTATAATGTTGTTAATTTAGAAGGAATGGAAGGTTTAAATTTAAGTTGTGCCCATAGGCTGACTTGGTGGCTTGTTTGGTACCGACATCATTTACTTCCGTATATGTGAACGAAAAGAAATGGTTGAAGTAGGGACTATTATCACACAATATCCCGTATGAATTCTTTCTCTTATATTCACAAAAAAGTTTCTCCGGTTATATGTGGTTACCTTTTGAGATTCATTGATTCCAATTAGGATTGGAGTTTTGTTATCCACTTGAGTTTTCACGTGCCATGAGTGGGGTTATTTATTGGGAAGTTTTCTTGTGTCATCTGTTGTTTAGGATTGGCACTGCAGGGGGACCTGATGTGTTGATCCACGGGAGAAAAGCACGCATTCCCGCCATTTGCAAATGAGTAGACGGATTCAGTCAATGTTAGAGATACAAGATCCGCACGATAAAGTAGAAGAGAATAAAAATGGAGTTTGTTCCTAACTTTATAGCTTCTGAGAGATAAGTATAGACGTCTCTGTATCGATCCTTCAGACTCTATTAAGCTTGTTCTTGAATTGTGAGACCTAAGCAACCTACTTTTCTGATACTAACTTGTCACGACCCAAATTCCCAACCCTCGGGATCGTGCTGGCGCCTAACACTACACTTGCTAGGCAAGCCAATGTTACAACTTATTTAATCATTTCCTTTCCACTTTATTTAAACACGAATGACAAATCAAAACAGACACAAAATCTACTACTTCCCAATCAATGCAATTAGGATCAATATTCGAAATAATAGGCGAACCACGAACTAATGCTAATTACACAACTACCCAGGGTTTGGTGTCACAATTCACGAACTACTAAGAATGCTACAAATAATGGGCTGAAAGAATTGTATATCTGTTTTGAAAGAAGTAAAACAGTGTAAAAAAAAATAAGAGAAGACTCCAGGAATCTGCGGACGCCAGCAGATCTACGTTTTGTCTCCGAGCAATGATACCAGCTACTAAAATCTCCTAACTCTGACCGTTACCTGAATCTACACAAAATAGTGCAGAGTGTAGTATCAGTACAATCGACCCCATGTACTGAGTAAGTGCCAAGCCTAACCTCGACCAAGTAGTGACGATGCTATGGAGGGGAAATGCAACGTAACATGTAACAATATATATATATATATATATATATATATATATATATATATATATATATATATATATATATATAAACAAAGCAAGAAAACATGTTCTAAACAAAACAAGAACATTAAACTTGTAACAATAAATAAAATACTTCAGTTGCCTTTTCTAGTCCTCATCTATAACCAAAATATTACATAAATTTCCAAAATTTCCAAGTTTGACTTCTTAAAATAATAATAAGTGTAAAATACATAAAATACTAAGGTAAAACAATATTTTTTTAAATCTTTGCTTTTTCTTGGAAAATCAGTAAAAACACAGGCGTCCTCCCATATTGCTCCTTGTTGCGGCGTGCAACTCGCTCCCACCTGTCCACCCTTATTACACCGCTATATATTCCGCCCTTATTACACATGTTGTGGCATGCAACACGATCCTACATGCCCACCCTTATTACACCTTGTTGCGGCGTGCAACCCGCTCCCACCAGACATATCATGTCAATTTAGTTACTTATAAAAAATTTCACAATTCAGGCCAAGCCTTTCACAACACTTTTATCTCAACAATTGTAAACAAAAAACAGTATAGCTCATAAGCTGTATCCAATATTCATTTCATAATGAAACCAACAAGAATATATGTAAATACCGTAACACTGTCATCCAGCTCAATCTTTATGTATCATAACAAAATAACAGGAACACCCAACACCATTAAAACACTTGCAACAATACTTTTAAATAATCTAATGAAACCAAATAGCCATTTAAACTTCAATGATCACAAAACAGTTAAGCCAGGAAATAAATAAATGGGAAACGGGGAAACGGATCATGTTAAACAAACAATTTAGTAGTGCATAGGTACTCGTCACCTCACCTATACACTTCACACAAGCAATTTTACATAACAGTCATATTGGGGATACCTATTCTCTCAAGTCAAGGTTAAACCAAGCACTTACCTCGATGTCTCAAGCAAATCACTGCTCTAGCACATATTTTCCTTTAGGATTTGTCTCTAATCCGCTCGAATCTAAAATTGGTTCACTATCATCACTTATTGCTTAAAGGAATTAACTTTATTGAGAAACTATGGATTTTCCTATTTTTTCTTATCGAACTACAAAATTCGACTCGAGGCGCTCTTGGTCTAAACTCAAGGTTCAGACCAAAACCCGTTTACCCATTCTCCCCCGAGCCCGGATATGCAATTGGTTTTGGAATCCGACCCCAATTCGAGGTCTATATCCCCAAATTTGAATTTTCTAAGTTCTACCCAAAAATCCCAATTTATACCATGAAAACTCTAGATTCTAGGTTGAAATCTTGTTAAACGTTGTTAAGGAATAAAAGGAATTAGTTAAAGATCACTCACCGATGATTTGGAGAAGTTTGGGTCTTTGAAAAACTGTCTATGGAGGTTTAGGGTTTGAATGAATTGAAAAAGGGGTGAAAATCGCGTCAGAAATCTCATTTAACAGGCTGCAGATGTCGCATTTGCGATCTGGAGTTTGCATTTGCAACATCTGGCACTAGCAATTTGTTTCCGACACTAAAATGGGCATAACTTTTTTATACGATGTCCAAATTAGATGATTCTTTTTCCTATGGCTCCGTAATTACGATAAGGTTTTAATGGTTCAATAAAAACTGAATTTGGATCTCATTTGATTCATGTGGTATCATTTATTATTGAGTAAACAACGATAAAGCATAAAAAACAAGTGCAACATAGCCTAAACCTATCCGAAACTTACCCAAGTCCTCAAGGCTCCAAACCAAAAATACACGCAAGTATAATAACATCATACGGACTTTATCGTGAGATTAAATCATCAAAAACTACGTTTAACCTCAAAACTCATGATTTTCTTAAGAACACTTAAATTTTCTAACTTTTCTACCGGATGTCCTCATCACATCGAATAAATTCCGATTCTCATCAAATTTCACATATAGGATTAAAATATCATAACAAACTTGTCCCGGGCACCGGAACAAAAACATGGACCGGATATCGTCAATTTCGCATATTATTTCGTTTCTTTATTTCTTGAAACAGCCAGCAAAACAATTCTCTTAAAAAATTATTTTCTAAGGTTGGGGACCTCGGAATTCAATCTGGGGCATGTGCCCAAGTTCCATAATTTACTGCAGACCTCCCGGGATCGTTGAAACACCGATTCAGGTCCGTTTACTCAAAACTTTGACCAAAGTCAACTAAAATTAAATTTTAACTTGTAAAAATTACTATTTCTCGTATTTTAACATAAAAGTTGTCCGGATTAACGCCCGGAATACGCACGCAAGTTGAAGTAATTTAAATTAGTCCTTTTAAGGATAATGAGCTAGGAATGGAGTCTTAATCCATAAGATGACCCTTTGGGTCATCACAATCAAGGTCGAAGACGACCAACTAGGAGCCCCTTCCGGTTCAGTTCACCCAAATAAGCCGACGGTTATGAATCAGAGGGACGTCAATAGGGAGCCAGGGTCGAACGAATATCGATTTCAACCATACATCGCAGATCAAAGGAACAATGGTTGGGGACGCAATTCCGCCCGGAATGATCAAAGAAGTGAACGAGGATAGAATTATCGGGGACTTATAAGCAAAAGTGATTTTGACAAGTATGCTGATCACATAGAGGCACCTCAGTTATCGGAATATAACTTTAGCATCGATGCATTTGGCATTGTATCGGCAATCGGAAGGATCAAAGATACTAGGTGGCCCAAACCCATACAAACCGATCTTTCACGACCATAAATGAATAGACGTAAATCCAATAGGACATTATCTTTGGGATGATAAGAAGTTAATCATATTGGTCTAAAATGATACAAAGGTGTATAAGGGTGGTTAACAAGTATTAAAAGTTAAACAAATCAAGGATGTTGTAAATCGTATTTTTGGAAAAACCTAGAGGTGCTTAATATACTCAAAAGGTTTTGTTTTTAAGGTATTTGAATCATTTAATATCCGTATCATAGTCTTGAAGTCAAACGAGTTTCGCAACTTAGGTTCATAATCTTACTTAAACATTAGGTTAAATATTATTAAGCTTTTCTCACAATCTCTAGGAACTATGGGTTAACCTACCAACCAAATAAAAGATCTATGAGTCTAGTTTTCAACGCATCAAACCATTTATCAATACGACATCGGACTAGAGAGATATAGGCATTTTTGCGAGACTGCACAGGCTGCTAGGTGACAAGTAGGTGGGTCACCTACTTGGTTAAATGATAGCCCAAAATTAGGAAGTTTCGGGTCGGCCAAAGAGACCATTTTAAGGGTGATCACCTGCAATATAACCCTCATTATATATCACAAATAACAAGACAAAAACCCCTGCAAATTTCCTCCCAAAAAGTAGCCATAAAAACTAATTGATTTTCCCTCTCTTTCAAGTTCTAATTAGGGGTAAAACCTTGAGTTTGAAGAACCAAGGGAAGGGATGAGTTATCCAAAAAGTAAGGTACGTTTACTTCTCTCTTTCATCCATTTTTTCTGTTGTAAATTCCTGGCAATTCCTTCTATACTTGTAAGAACTCATGGGACGGTGATCGGAAGCCGTGAGTTTGAGCTATTCACTTGTAGCAGACTGTTTTGTGCATTTGTTGGTCTACGTGTGTCACTACTGTATTGTGGAGTTTTTTCGGAGGAGGGGTGTGGAGAAACACCATATAGATGTAGGGTTTTTGGTTGGTCGTTCGTCATAACATTTTCGGGTCGTTTGACACGACTACAATGGTCGTCTTATGTATGAAGTTATTAGGTTGTGTGTGGACTATTTTGGGAGGATAAATATGATTATTATTGATGTTTTTTGGGATGTTTGGTGACTTTTTTTTACTTGGGTGAAGTCATATATATAGGGGAGGTGTTGTCCGTTTCATCGTAAAATATGTTATGGTCGATACATCATAGTTACGACGCTTAAACGATAACGATAATGTCGTTTCTCTTACTGTAGATTAAGGAGTCGTGGAATTTGCATAGCTTGAGGTTGAGGAAGTTTATACAAGGTATGTGAGGCTATCCCTTTCCTTTTTCACGACTCCAAGTGTACATAATGCAATGAACAAGCTTCCAAAGATACTCTACTCTTAAAAGCTAACAGTACTTACATTGTTTCCCTTCTTATGGAACAATTGATGTTGAGGTTGCTCCTTTTATTCTTATGTTATCAATGTTGTTGGTACATCCTGATTCTTATAAGATTCTTGATGAAGACTTAGTCCTAATAACATGTACAGAGAATATCGACCTTACGTCACTCCGAAAGGTTCAGAATATGATTCCAATGAGTCCTACATGCATTATATATATATGTATCTATTTTATCTACCGAGCCACACTATATTCGGCCGGGTATGGCACTTGTTGTGCAACTACTGATCAGTTGGGTTTTACCGAGCTCCACGTGGCCGGGTACGAATTATCGAGCCTATTACGGTCGGGTACGCTTTACCGAGCCTATTACGGCCGTGTACGATTTTGATGATGATGCCCACATAAGCATATTATTTAAGAGTTTATGTATGTATATGTATGTATCATGCATTTCATGTCAGTAGCCCTCAGAGGTACCCAGATGTTACAGGTTGTATATTCTCTATCTCTGTTTACATTAGTGTTCTTACTTATGCTTTCCTACCTTACATACCTAGTACCTTATTTGTACTGACGTCATTTTTATTGATGGATGTTGCATGTCGTGCTGCATGTCCTTATAGCAGATAGACGCCACTCCCCCACCACAGTAGGCTTTCTAGTTCAGCGGTTATTCGCGAGATCCCTTCTCCGGACTTGCCGTGGTCTTGGTATGCATTTTTGTTATAGATATTATGGGTATGTCGGGGCCATGTTCCGGCAAAGTTGCATCACTTATGCTCCTTTAGAGGCTCATAGATAGGTGTCGACTCATGTATGGTTTGGTATGCCTTGTTGACTAAATTTTTGTTGTATAGTCTTTCATGGCAATATTGTAGCTCGTACCTTATATGTAGTTTCTTAGCAGTCTTGTCATCCCATGTGATGTATGTTCATGCCATTATCTTTCATTGTTGATTGTTCATGATCCATATCTACCATTTATATTGGTCTCATCGGCCCTTAAAGATAATAAAGAAGGTTAGATAAAATGTACGTTGGTGCTCGGTACGTATTGCCCAGGTGCTAGTAATGATCCTCCAGTTTGGGTCGTGACAAACTTGGTATCAGAGCAGGTATGTCCTAGGGGTTTTCTATGAGCCATGTCTATTAGAGTGTTGATTATGGATGTGTAGCGCGCCATATTTATAATAAGGAGACTACATGATATATAGGGTTGTTACCTTCTTCCTGAATCAAGATCGTGCGTAGAGTTGAGTCTTTAGTGTTTGTATCAAATATTATCCTTGTATTTTTTCAGCGATTCCTTCCACTAGGAAGCAAGCGATTAATAGACGTCTTGTTATAGCTGTAGGAGAGGGTACCAGTCAGGTGCCTCAAGCCAGAGCAGGCAAAAGTAAGGCTCAGAGTGAGATTACATCTCATACCTCATCTACTCCGTCTCATCCAAAGGATATTAGGAGGCACCCAGCACCACCAGTTCCTCCGTCTGGCCCTACAGACCAGGATATGCGGAGTGTGATGCAGTTGTTGACTAGCTTGGTAACTGCTCAGGCTCAGACGCAGAATACTGGTGTTCTTGATAAACTGGATAGTACGAGAGTTCGTGATTTTATTAATCTAGACCCTCAAGTTTTTACCATATTGTACCCCAAGGAGGACCCCCAGACTTCTATTAACCAAGTTCATCGTACACTGTGGGTTATGCATGCCACAGATACAGAGGCAGTAGAGTTGGCTTCTTATCGGGTACGGGATTTAGCAATTTTCTGGTATGATAGTTGGGAGAGATCCAGGGGTCTAAACACCCCTCTAGCTTTGTGGAAGGAATTTTCTGAGGCCTTTCTTCGTCATTATTTGCCAGTTGAGATACGACGAGCTAAAGCAGATAAGTTCTTGAACCTTCAACAAGGTAATATGAGTGTGCTAGAGTGTAGCATGAAGTTTGATTCTTTAGCAAGGTATTCTCCTTATATGGTGGCCGAGATGAGTGATAGGGTGCATATGTTTGTGAACGGGTTGGGACCACATTGAATAAATGAGTGCACGACAGCCTCCTTGGTGGAGGGCATGTATATTTCCCGTATTCAAGGTTATGTCTAGACCCTAGAGGAACGTAAGCGCCAGCATATTGCAGATAGGGAGCAGGATAGGGGCCAACATAAGTGGGCGATATTTGTAGGGTATTCTCATGAATTCAGAGGTAGTGTTAGGCCCTAATTTTCGAGGATTTTGGCGCCACCTGTAGCTAATTCTCCTCCACAGTTTCAGAGGCCTTGGTATGATCGATTTACCTATTCTGGTCAAGGTCAGGGTTCGCGGGCATGAGTCTGGCAATATCATGGGGATACTAGTCAGACGAGACTCCCAACACCCCGTTGTGATTAGTGTGGCAAGGCCCACTTTGGACTGTGCCATCGAGGTTCTGATTCGTGCTATTCTTGAGGACATCATGGCCCTATGATGCGGGATCGTCCTAACATAGATGTTGTTGGTATGGCTCAACCAACTGGATCTGTGTCTGGTTCTTCCTCATTTGTTCAACCTCCAGCACGGGGTTTCAATCAGTCGACAGCTCGTGGTAGAGGTCGAGGGGCAATGCCGAGTTTGAGTGGTGCTCAAAATCAAACCTACGCTTTAGTAGGTCGACAGAATCTCGAGTCATCTCAGGATGTTGTTACAGGTATATTGTCTGTGTTTTCTTACGTTGTATATGCGTTGATTGATCTTGGATCTACTTTATCATATGTTACACCTTTTGTGGCTAATAAGTTTTGCATTGAACCTGAATTGATAATTAAACCACTTGCGGTATCTACTACGATAGGAGATTCTGTGATTGCTAGAAGGGTATATAGAGGCTGCACAATGATGATTTGTAGTCGTCAAACCTCAGTGAACTTATTTGAATTAGAAATGGTTGATTTTGACGTGACAATGGGAATGGACTGGTTGGCCTCATGCTATGCAAATTGTTGACTGTGGTACGAAGATGGTTAGGTTTCAATTTCCTGATAAACCCGTCATTGAATGGAAAGGGAACATTGCTACGACGAAAGGTAGGTTTATTTCCTATCTTATGTCAAGGAAGATGATCTCAAAAGGTTACATTTATCATCTCATTCGCGTTAGGGATGCGGAGACGAAGCCGCCTACTCTACAATCAATCCTTGTGGTCAATGAACTTCCTGATGTTTTCCCAGATGAACTCTCAGGCCTTCCTCTGGAGATTGAGTTTAGCATTGATGTATTGCCTGACACTCAACCCATATCTATTCCTCCATACAGGATGGCCCCGACAAAGTTGCAGGAGTTGAAGGCACAGTTGAAGGATTTACTGGATAAGGGCTTCATTAAGCCTAGCACTTCACCTTGTGGTGCGCCAGTCCTATTCGTGTAGAAGAAAGACGGGTAGTTACGGATGTGTATCAATTATTGATAGTTGAGTAAGTTTACTATAAAGAACAAGTGTCCACTTCCAAGTATTGATGACCTGTTTGACCAACTCCAGGGTGCCAAGTATTTCTCCAAGATTGACTTACGTTCACGGTATCATCAGGTGATGGTTAAGGAGAAGGATATTCCAAAGACGACCTTCCAGACAAGATATGGGCACTTTGAGTTCTTGGTGATGTCGTTCGAGCTAACAAATGCCCCAGCAGCTTTTATAGATCTCATGAATACTGTATTTAGGCCCTATCTTGAAGTGTTCGTGATCGTATTCATTGATGACATTTTGGTGTATTCTCGTTCGGTGGCAGAACATGCAGGACACTTGCGGATAGTATTACAAACGTTTTAGGATCATAAGTTATATGCTAAGCTCTCCAAATGTGAACTCTGGCTGAACTCAATAGCATTCCCTGGCCATGTGATATCTAATGGGGGTATTGGTGTCGACACTCAAAAGATCGATGCAGTAAAGAATTGGCCGAGACCTACAATACCATCAGAAGTCCGCAACTTCCTAGGGCTAGCAGGATATTATAGGTGATTTGTAGAAGGATTTTCCTCGATATTAGCACCATTGACTAAGTTAACATAGAAAGCTACTAACTTTCAGTGGTGTAACGCTTGTGAACGAAGTTTTCAGCAGTTAAAGAATCGATTGACATATGCGCCAGTGCTCACTCTCCCAGAAGGAACAGAAGGTTATGTGGTATATTGTGATGCCTCAGGTATAGGTTTGGGATGCGTATTTATGCAACACGGAAAGGTGATAGCTTATGCATCAACACAATTTAAGAAGCATGAAAAGAATTACCCGACCCATGATTTAGAATTGGCTGCAGTAATATATGCTTTGAAGATATGGCGGCACTAGTTGTACGACGTCCATGTTAATATCTACACATCCCAAGAGTTTACAATACATATTCAAGCAAAAGAAGTTGAATTTGAAGCAGCGTAGGTGGCTTGAATTAGTGAAAGATTACGATGTCGAGATATTGTACCATCCCAGTAAAGCCAATGTTGTAGCAGACACTCCCAGTCGTAAGTCAATGGGAAGCTTACTACATATTGAGGCAGATACACAAGGGTTCACTAAAGAGCTTCATCAACTAGCTAATATGAGAATTGGATTGTTCGACTCTGATGACTGAGCGGTTACTGTACAGAATAAATCAAAATCATCTTTGGTAAGCGAGGTAAAATCACGGTAATATGAATATCCTACCTTAGTACGATTGAGAGACATCATTCAACAATGTAAAATTATGGCTTTTGAGACTGGAGCAGATAGGGCACTGAGATACCAAGGTCGGTTATGTGTTCCTGATGTTGCAGGGTTGAGAGAGAAGATTATGATTGAGATTCATCAATCCCGATATTCCATCCATCCCGGCTCGACAAAGATGTATCATGATGTTAAGGAGCAGTATTTGTGGGATAACATGAAGAAGTCTATTGCAGAATTTGTGGCCCAGTGTCCTAATTGTCAACAAGTAAAAATTGATCATCAGAAACCCAATGGATTGCTACAGAATATAGAGATTCCAACCTAGAAATGAGAGGTGATTAATATGGACTTCATTATTGGATTACCTCGCTTTTATCATAAGTTTGACTCCATATGGGTGATAGTTGATCGACTTACAAAATGGGCTCATTTTCTGTTAGTTAAGACAACTTACAGAGCTGAAGATTGTGCGATGTTGTATATCAATGAGATTGTTAGGCTTTATGGTGTGCCGATATATATTATATCAGACAGAGGAGCGCAATTTGCGACTAACTTTTAGAGGTATTTTATGAAGGGTTTATGCACAATGAATTCAGCACTACATTCCATCCACAAACTGACGGACAGGCTAAACGTACCATTTAGACACTTGAAGATATGCTACGAGCATGTGTTCTGGATTTCAAGGGGAATTGGTATGACCATCTTCCACTCATAGAATTTTCCTACAATAATAGCTATCATTCCAATATTAAAATGATCCTGTACGAGGCACTATACGGTAGGAGATGTAGATCACTACTTGGATGGTTCGAAGTCTGTAAATAGAACTATATGGGCCAAATTTGATTCATCAAGCCATTGACAAGGTGAAACTAATAAAAGAGCGGCTGAGGACGGCACAAAGCAGGAAAAAGTCATATTCTGATGTCCGACGTCGTGATATGGAGTTTCAGGTTGGTGATTGGGTTTTCCTGAGGATCTCGCTGATGAAGGGTGTTATGCGTTTTTGGAAAAAGGGTAAGCTGAGTCCACGGTATATCGGTCCGTACAAAATTCTTCGACGAATTGGGCAGGTTGCTTATGAGTTAGAATTTCCATCCGAATTGGAATTTGTCCATCCGGTATTCCATGTATCTATGTTGAGGAAATGTATTGGAGACCCTTCTCGAGTCGTCCCTATCAAAGATGTACAAGTTACAGAGGATATATCATACGAAGAAGTGCCAGTGGCTATATTAGATCGATAAGTCCGCAAGTTGAGAACAAAAGATGTAGCTTCCGTCAAAGTATTGTGGAGGAACAAGGGTATGAAAGAAATGACATGGGAAGAAGAAGAGGAGATGAAGTCTAAATACCCTTACCTATTCCAGAATGAAGATAACGAGGATGACAGGGGGGACGCAGGACGCAGTTGAAGGTGCGACAACTCTACGAGTAAGCAATAGCTTGAGAATACTCTTCCTAATACACAATGGTGATATGCAGATAATGTGCATATCCATAGTGCTATGTGTAGCCTTGCAACGCAATATGTTGGGTTTAACTACTTGCAAGTTTTTCTAGTGTCCATTTTATAGGGTAAAAACTCGATCAGAATTTTCCGTTGTAATCCACGACTAGTTAGGCTCCCTATAAACCTTTACACTCGAGGATGAATGTTCGTAAGGGCGGTGGGGGAGGGTGTTACGACCCATATTCACGTACGTTAGTTCATATCATAAGTGAATAGACGTAAATCCAAGAAGATATTATATTTGGGATGATAAGAAGTTAATTCTATTGGTCTTAAATGATACAAAGGTATATAAGGGTGGTTAACAAGTATTAGAAGTTAAATGAATCAAGGATGTTGTAAACCGTATTTTTGGATAAACCTTGAGGTTCTTAATATACTAAAAAGGTTGTGTTTTAAGGTATTTTAATCATATAATATATGTATCATAGTCTTGAATTCAAACGAGTTATGAAACAAAAGTCGACAAGAGTTGTCGCAACTTAGGTTCATAATTTTAATTAAGCTTTAGGTCAAATGTTATTAATATTTTCTCCCAATCTACTTGGAATTATAGGGTGAAATACCCACCAAATTGAATATATAAGAGTCTAGTTTTCAACGCATTAAACCGTTTATCAATAAGACATCGGAGTAGAGAGATATAGGCATTGTTGCGAGGCTGCACATGCTGCTAGGTGACAAGTAGGTGTATCACCTACTTGGTTAAATGATAACCCAATATTAGTCAATTTCGGGTCGGCCAAAGAGCCCATTTAAAGGGTTATCTCCTGCAGTATAACCCTCATTATATATCACAAATAACCAGACCTAATCTCCTGCAAACTTCCTCCCAAAAATTATCCACATACCCTAATTGATTTTCCCTCTCTTTCAAGTTCTAATTGGGGGTAAAACCTAGAGTTTCAAGAACCAAGGGAATGTCTGAGTTATCCAACAAGTAAGGTAAGTTTACTGCTCTCTTTCATCCATTATTTCCGCTATAAATTCATGGAAATTTGTTCTATACTTGTAAGAACTCATGGGTCGGTGATCGAAAGCCGTGAGTTCGAGTTATTCATTTGTAGCAGACTATTTTCTTGACTATTTTGTGTTACTGTTGGGATGCGTGTGTCACTACTATTTTTTTGAGTTTTGGAGGAGGAAGGATGTGGAGAAATACCATATAGATGTAGGGCTTTGGGCTGGTCGTTCGTAGTAACATTTCCAGGTCGTTTGACACGACTACGGTGGTCGTCTTATGTATGAAGTTATTAGGTTGTGTGTGGACTGTTTTGGGAGGATGAATGTGATTATTATTGATGTTGTTTGGGCTGTTTGGTGATTGTTTTGAATTGTGTGAAGTCATATATATAGGGGAGGTGCTGTCTGTTTCATCATAAAATATTTTATGGTCGATACATAATAGTTACGACGCTTAAACGATAACGATAGTGTCGTTTCTCTTATTGTAGATAAAGGAATCGTGAAATTTGCATAGATTGAGGTTGGGGAAGTATATACAAGGTATGTGAGGCTATCCCTTTCCGTCTTTTGCACGACTACGATTGTACATAATGCAATGGACGAGCTTCCAAAGATACTCTACTCTTTGAAGCTAACAGTACTTACATTGTTTCCCTTCTTATGGAACAATTGATGTTGAGGTTGCTCCTCTTATTCTTATGTTATCAATGTTGTTGGTACTTCCTGATTCTTATAAGATTTTTGATGAAGAGTTAGTCCTAATAACATGTACAGAGAATATCGACCTTACTTCACTTCGAAAGGTTCAGAATATGATTCCACTGAATCCTACATGCATTATATATATATGTATCTAATTTACTCTACCGAGCCACGCTATAGTTGGTCGGGTATTGTAACTATTGTGCAACCACTGATCAGTTGGTTTTTACCAAGCTCCACGTGGTCGTGTATGATTTATCGAGCCTATTACGGCCGGGTACGATATGATGATGATGATGCCCATAGAGGCGTATGTTTTAAGAGTTTACGTATATATATGTGTGTATCACACATTTCATGTCAGTAGCCCTCAGAAGTACCCAGATGTTACAGGTTGTATATTTTCTATCCCTGTTTACATTATCGTTCTTACTTATGCTTTCATGCCTTACATACCCAGTACCTTATTCGTACTGACGTTCTTTTTTATTTATGGATGCTGCGTGTCGTGGTGCAGGTCCTGATAGACAGATAGACGCAGCTCCCCTACCACAGTAGGCTTTCCAGTTAAACCATTATTGGCGAGATACCTTCTCCTGACATGCCGTGGTCTTGGTATGGATTTTTTTTATATATATTATGGGTATGTCGGGGTCCTGTTCCAGAAATGTTGCATCACTTATTCTCCTTTAGAGGCTCATAGACAGGTGTCGACTCATGTATGATTTGGTATGCCTTGTTTGCTAAATTTTTGTTGTATAGTCTTTCATGGCAGTATTGTAGCTCGTACCTAATATGTAGTTTCTTAGCAGTCTTGTCATCCCATGTGATGTATGGTCATGCCGTTATCTTTCATTGTTGATTTTTCATGATCAATATCTACCATTTATATTGATCTCATCGACCATTAAAGATAATAAAGAAGATTAGAAAAAATGTATGTTGGTGCTCGGCAAGTATGGCCCGGGCGCTAGTCATGATCCTCAAGTTTGGGTCGTGACACGATCCTTCCCAGAGAAACCCAAATTTGATGTGCAACTGTCATGGCACGCATGGTCACATGAGCGAGGATTGCAGGCAATTAAGGGAGGAGGTAGCACGCCTATTAAATGAGGGCCACCTTCGAGAGTTCCTCAACGATCGAGCCAAGAAACATTTTAGAGAAAGGGACGCTAATAGGAAAATGAACAAGAGGAACCCAAACATGTCATTCATATGATCGTCCATGGGGTCGACCTTCCATAGGGACCCATATTCAAACGCACTAAGGAATCAATCACTAGGGAAAAACGAACCCGTGTTTATGTGCAAGAAGGCACCTTTTCATTCAATGACGAATGAACATGAGGAATTTCTTAGCCCGACAATGACGCTTTGGTAATTTCTATCTTATTAAATAAAGTTCAAGTTAAGCGTGTTTCAGTGGATCCAAGTAGCACAAAAAATATCGTCCGATCAAGGGTCGTGGAGCAGCTCAACCTACAAGATCAAATCGTACATGCAGCTCGGGTCTTAAACGACTTTAATATAGTCAGTGAAACAACTAAATGTGAGATTATCCTACCGGTGAACGTGGCTAGAACCATTAAAGACACCAAGTTCCACACAGTCGAGGGCGACATGAGGTACAGTGCCCTACTCGGAAGGCCTTGAATCCACAACATGTGGGAAATCCCTTCGGCTCTCTATGCGAACGATGTAAAAACAATTTACGGAGGGCAACATGCTGCAAAGGAAATGTTAGAGGTTGATGGGGTAACACTGATATTGACGCTATCAACCTCGGAAAATTTGAGCATCAAAGGTAAACAGGAAGCTAAATAGCAATCACCGCCACCAGCCTCGGCCGAATCGGGGAAGCAAGAGATAAAAGAAGAGGATGATTTTCTGACCCCTCAAACTTTTGTTGTTCTCGAGGATTCCGACGCAACCAAATCAACGTTCGAAAAGCTGGAACATGTTATATTAATCAAGTACCTGCCCAAGCGAAAGGTATACCTGGGAATGGTAACCCCGAACTCAGGAAAAAGCTTATTAAATTTCTTATTGATAACATAAATTGTTTTGCTTGGTCCCACTTAGACATGAAAGGGATCCCAACGGAGATAACAACACATCGACTAAGCCTGGACCCTAAGTTCAAACCGGTGAAGCAAAAGAGAAGACCCCAGTCCAAGGTAATGCATGCATTCATAAAGGACGAGGTAACTAAATTTCTCAAAATATGGTCCATTTGGGAGGTAAAATATCTCGAATGGTTAGCCAATGTAGTCGTAGTCCCTAAAAAGGGAACAAACTTAGAATGTGTGTAGATTATAAGGATTTATATAAGGCATGCCCCAAAGATTCTTTTCCACTGCCAAACATCGATTTCAAGATCAACGCCACGACCAGCCAAAAGATCCTTACTTTTCTCGATGCTTATTCGGCTTACAGTCAAATTCAAATTAACTCGGAAGACCAAGAAAAGACTTCATTTATCACCAAGTATAGAACATATTGTTATGATGTAATGCCCTTTGGGCTAAAAATACAGGAGCTACTTACCAACGCCTAGTAAATAAAATATTCGAAGAACAAATAGGTAATACAGTGAAAGTATATATTGATGACATGTTAGTTAAATCCATGCGCGCAGAGGACCATTTGGGTCATTTGCAGGAAACGTTTATGATTTTAAGGAAATATAACATGAAGCGCAACCACGAGAAATGTGCTTTCGGGGTCGGTTCGGGAAAGTTCCTTGGCTTCATGGTGTCGAATCGGAGGATCGAGATCAAGCCCGATAAAATCAAGGCCATCAAAGACATCACCGTCGTGGACAGTGTAAAATCCGTGCAAAGCCTGACTGGATAGATAACTTCTTTAGGGCGATTCATCTAGAGATCGTCGGATCGAAGCAACAAATTTTTCTCCCTATTAAAGAGAAGAACGACTTAGCCTGGACCCCGGAATGCCAACATGCATTAGAGGAATTGAAGCGATATTTATCGATCCCATCATTGCTTCACACTCCAAAGGCAGATGATAAACTTTACTTGTACTTGGGAGTATTGGAAATCACGGTAAGTGGTGTCCTACTATGATGACCCAAAAGTTCATCCTATGTAAATTTGATTATGACTATTTTCCGAGGCCCCGAAAGCCTCTGTTAATCTCACCTCGATGTGCGTGTGCAGCCCAGGCGCGTGGCCGGGAAGACTTCATGTGCAAACTTGATAAAGAATTGAAATTATGATAAAATATTGAATAAAGTTGGTTGTGGTCAATATTTTTGGTAAACGGACCCAGACCCACGATTTGACGGTCCCGGAGGGTCCGTAGGGAAATATGGGACTTGGGCGTATGTCCGGAATCGAATTCCGAGGTCCTAAGTCCGAGAAATGAATTTTTAAAGAAAATTATTTTTTGAAAATAATAAAGGCTCATTGTGATGACCCAAAAGGTCATCCTAAGTAATCCTAGCTAAATATGTGTTCCGATGCCCCGAAAGCTTCCATTAATCTCACCTCGATATACGTGTGCAGCCCAAGCGTGTAGCCGGGAAGTCTTTATATTGAAATTTGATGAAAAATAGAATTTATGATAATTAAATAAATAAAGTTAACTTTGGTCCACATTCTTGGTAAACGGACCCCGACCTGTGATGTGACGGTCCTGGAGGGTTCGTAGGAAAATATGGGACTTGGGCGTATGACCGGAACCGAATTCCGAGGTCCCAAGCCCGAGAAATGAATTTTTAAAGAAAATTGTTTTCTAGAAATAATAAAGGAATTTGAAAATGAATTATTAAGTGAAAGTCGTGTTACCGGGCCCGTATTAAGGTTCCGGAGCCCGAAACAGGTTTATTATATGTTATTTGTCTTACCTGTGAAATTTGGTGTGAAACGGACTTGAAACGACGTGATTCGGATTAAAAATGGGAAATTTAGAAGTTTATGAAGTTTGAGAAAATTCTAAGAGTTTTGAGGTTTGATTCGATGTTCTTGATGATATTTTGGTGATTTAAATGCTTGAATAAGTTCGTAAGATGTTTTGGGAGTCGTGTGTGTTTTTGGTTTTGAGACCCGAGGGCTCGGGTGAGTTTCGGGTAGCAAACGGGGTGTTAAAGAGTCAAAAATCTGGTGTTTTGGACTGGTTTCTGGTGTCTGGTGTTTTCTTCTCTGCGATCGCGGCCCTTGCTCCGCGATCGCCGAGGTCTGTTTAGGTCCCTTCCGCTATCGCATCCCTTCGACCCGCGATCGAATTGTGTGACGTCCCAGTGTTCCGCGATCGCAAACCTCTTCCTGCGATCGCATAGGGTCAGCTAAGCTGTGCTCCGCGATCGCGACTCCTCTTCTGCGATCGCAGTGACTTAGGACCAGACTCTCTGCGATCGCAACCCTCTTCTTGAGATCGCGATTAAGAAAATCGCCCAGTTAATTCCTTAAGTCAAAAACAGAATACTATTACGGGATTATCACTTTTTCAACATCTTCTTCCTCTCCAAGACCCCATAGGCGATCCTCAAGCGAGTTTTCTTTCATAGACACTTGGGTAAATGATCCTAACTCTAATCTCTACCATTTTCCTTCATCAATCACTAGAATATAGGGCTGAAAAATTGAATCAAAGTAGGAATTAGGGATTTTAGGTAGAGTTGGGTTTTTGAGAATTTTGGGCGATTCAGCCTCAATTTGGGGTCAAATCTTAAAACAAATTATATACTCTAACTCGTGGGGTTATGGGTGATCGGGTTATGGTCCGAGCCTCGTGTTTGGACCAAGCGAACCCGGGGTCAAATTTTGGAATCTTAGGAAGAATGTTTAGAAATTAGTAATTAGGCTATGGGTTTGATTTATTGAGCCATTATTGATATACTTGGGTTGATTATGTCTAGATAATACCGTTCCGTAGTCGGATTCTAAAGGAAAGGCTGTGATTGAGGCTTGACTTGCATTTTTGGAGCCGAGGTAAGTGTTTGGCCTAACCTTAGCTTGAGGGATTAGGTATAGAGTCTTATTTGCTATGTGTAATTCATGTCCAACGTATAGGCGGGGTGACGAGTGCCTATATGTTGCGGTCAAGCATGCCCGTGAGTCAATTGTGATGAATCATACCGTGTTCTTAATATTCTCTGTACTATGAGTAATTGGTGATTTAGAAGTGATACCTTGATGTTGTTTCATGACATGGGGAGTTATTGTGTTATTTGTTTCAGTTGAGGCTTTTACTGTTGAAATTGTATTTCTGATGCGAGGTTGGTTATAGCTGAGTCCCTTGCCGGGACGATAGAATTTTTTTGAGTATTTCCATACACTTGAGACTTCTTATTGTTGATTTTCACATTATATTGTTGCTTTTATATTATTTATCGCACGAGGGGACATGCCGTGCTTATTGTTTATTATTTATCATACAAGGGGACATGCCGTGTTGATCGTTTATTATTTATTGCACGAGAGGACATGCTGTACTGATTGTTTATTATTTATCACATAGGGGACATACCTTGTTGATCGTTTATTATTTATCGCACGAAGGGACATGCCGTGCTGATCGTTTATTATTTATCACACGAGGGGACATGCCGTGTTGATCATTTATTATTTATTGCCGAAGGGACATGCCGTGCTGATTGTTTGTTATTTATCACAGGAGGGGACATGACGTGTTGATCGTTCATTATTTATTGCACGAGGGGACATTCCGTGCCGAGTGTTACTATTTATGCACGAGGGGACATTCCCTGCCGAGTGACTGTGAGATTATGCACGAGGGGACATGCCGTGCCTTTTGATGTTCATTATCTGTCCTGAGACGTTAAATTCCTGCTTTTACTTTTTACACTTCAGTTATTACCCTGTTCTACTGTGCTAGCATTTTGTTGCCCCTTTTACCCAGCATGTTCACCCCGTATATGTCTTACTTGCCTATTTCCGTCGATACTTTCCTGTTATTATATAGAATTGCACAGATACATATATTGTTGTCGGTCCTAGCCTCGTCACTACTTCACCGAGGTTAGGCTCGACACTTACTCAGTACATGGGGTCGATTGTACTGATGCTACACCTGCACTTCTTTATGTTGTGCAGACTACGCAGCCGGACCCAGTGGTCACTGACGGTTGGAGATTTCCATCAGTTCATACAGGAGACATCGAGGTAGACCCCCAGACGTTCGTGGGCCATTGCGTCACCTTCTACCTTTCACTTTCAGCTTTGTCTTATCTTATAGTTCAAAGACAGTCATATGTAATTATTTTCAGACCTTTGTTTGAGTAATCTCTTAGACGGTTCGTGAGTATGTGACACCAGTTCTGGGATTTGTATATGTGTTTTATTTCGAAGTTGCTATATTACTTTTGGTAATTTGTTAACCTTCATATTGTTGACCATCGATGCCTTAGTTATCTTGTTCGTTTTAGTTGTTAATGAGTTTTATTTAGTTCAAATGTTGGCTTGTCTAGCAGGTTCAATGTTAGATGCAGTCATGGCTCAAAGGTGGAATTTCGGGTCGTGACACTTATGAAAATGAACCTCGATGTGAAACCTGTGTTGCTGGGCCCGTAATATGGTATCCTAGCCCGAAACAAATTTAATATATGTTAGGTGAGCTATCTGTGAAATTTGGTGTAAAACGGACTTGAAATGATGTGTTTCGGATACAAATCGGAATAATTGAACCTTATGCAGTTTGAAGAAAAATTCTACGAATTTTGAGGTTTAATTCATTGATTTTGATGATATTTTGGTGACTTAAATGCTTGAATACTTTTGTAGGATGATTTGGGAGTCGTGTGTGTTTTTGGTTTTGAGACCCGAGGACTCGGGTGAGTTTCGGGTAGTTATCGGGGGTGTGCAAAGTGGAAAAATCTGGTGTTTTTGATGATTTGCTGGTGTCTGGTGTAATACCATTCGCGAATGCGGCCAAGGGCTCGTGAACGCGAAGGGTAAATAATGGTGGCCTGGGTTTTACTCTACGCAAACGCGTAGAGGGAGACGCGAACGCGGAGCACTGGAGAGTGCTTCTACACGAACGCGTCCCAGGGGTGCGAACTCGTAGGCTTAGGGTGAGGTCGAGGGGCAGGGGAGTTTAGTTTTTCGCAAACGCGGCCAGGGGCTAGGAAGTCAGACCTTCGTGAACGCGGCCCGGGCTCCACGAACGCGTAGGTCCCAGCAGCTAACCTTTCGCGAACGCGGCCAGGGGCCCGGGAACGCGAAGGGTATTTTGTCCCAGTTATTAAAATACACCCAAAACAGAATACCATACGGGATTTTCATAATTTTCACTTCCTTCTTCTTCCCCAAGCCCCGTTGAAGACCTACAAGCCATTTTCTCCTCTATAACCATTTGGGTAAGTGTTCCTAACACCAATATCTTCCATTGTCCTTCCCTAATCACTAGAATCTACGCCTAAAATCTTACAATCAAAGTAGGAATTAGGGGTTTGGGGTAGAGTTAGGGTTTATGGGATTTTGGGTAATTCAAACTCAATTTGGGTTCGGATTTCAAAACAAATTATATATTTGGACTCGTGGGGGTATGTGTGATGACCCAAAAGGTCATCTTACGTAATTTAAGCTGTATCTGTGTTCTGAGGCTCTGAGAGACTCCGTTAGTCTCACGTCGATATGCGTGCGCAGCCCGGGCGCGTATCCGGGAAGCTATTATGTGAAAATTTGATGAAAATGANCGAGGTCCCAAGCCCGAGAAATGAATTTTTAAAAGAAATTGTTTTCTGAAAATAATAAAGGATTGTGAAAATGAATAATTATGTGAAAACCGTGTTACCAAGTCCGTATTATGGTTCCGGAGCCCGAAACAGATTTATTATATATTATTTGTCCTATCTGTGGAACTTGGTGTGAAACGGGCGTGAATTAGGTAGTTTCGATCAAAAGTGAGACTTTGAGGTTTTAAAGAATTTGAAATGTGGCTTGGAAAGTGATGTTATGTTCCTGAGGTCCGAGTGAGATTCCGAGATCGGGAATAGTATCGTGATGTCATGTATAACTTATCTGCAAAGCNTCTTAAGATTTGATTAAATAAGTTTTGGGGTTTGATTTCGAGTTCCGCTGTTGTTTTTCGTGTTCCGAAAGTTCGAGCGAGTCCGCTTAGCGATTTAGGACTTGTTGGTATATTTGGACGGAGGCTCGGGTGGGCCCAGGTACCTCCCAGACCCCGCGCGAGGCAAAAAACCAGCAAGAACCACTGCTGGTGCACAACAGCTGGTGTGACCGCAGGTGCG
>ML282358.1:8681-53031 GCA_005239495.1 Nicotiana undulata | reverse complement strand
AGGAAGGGCTGAACTTTTAATAATACCTGCAAGTGTTCTGTTTTGGACTTAGGAATTAGAATTTACTGTGCGATTTTCGCACCTGCGGAAAATTAGTCGCACATAGGTACCGCAGGTGCGGAAAAATGGTCGCACCTGCGGTCTTGGGCCAGCCCAGAAGGAGCCGCTTCTGCGGAAAAGTATCCGCTCCTGCGGAGGCTGCTCCTGCGGGGATTTAGTCGCCCCTGCGGGAAATCCCGCGCCTGCGAGGGCTTGGACCGCGCCTGCGGACTCTGGGCAAAAGGACTGGGGTCGCTCTTGTGAGGCTGGGACCGCAGGGGCGGTCCCGCACCTGCGGCTGGGCAACCGCACCTGCGGTCACACCAGCTGTTGTGCACCAGCAGTGGCTTTTGCTGGTTTTTGGCCTCGCGCGGGGTCTGGGAGGCACCTGGGCCCACCCGAGCCCCCGTCCAAATATACCAACAAGTCCTAAATCACTAAGCGGACTCGCTCGAACTTTCGGAACACGAAAAACAACAGCGGAACTCGAAATCAAACCCCAAAACTTATTTAATCAAATCTTAAGAACTTAAAATTCTAGAATTCATTTCAAATCATCGAACCGGCCTAACCTGCTCGGAATGACTTCAAACTTTGCAGATAAGTTATAAATGACACCACGGTACTATTCCCGGTCTCGGAATCTCATTCGGACCTCGGGAACATAACATCACTTTCCATGCCACATTTCAAGTTCTTTTAACAATCTCAAAACCTCACTATGATCCGAAACCACTCAATTCATGCCCGTTTTACACCAAATTTTTACAAATAAGACAATTAATATATAATAAACCTGTTCCGGGCTCCGCAACCATAATACGGGCCCAGTAACATTGTTTTCACATAATTATTCACTTTCTTATTCCTTTATTATTTTCAGAAAATAATTTCTTTTAAAAATTCATTTCTCGAGCTTGGGACCTCGGAATTCGATTCCGAGCATATGCCCAAGTCCCATATTTTCCTAAGGACCCTCCGGGACTGTCAAATCAGGGGTCCGGGTCCGTTTCCCAGAAATGTTGACCAAAGTCAACTATATTCATTCATTAATTATCAAAACTCATTTTTCATCAACTTTTCACATAATAGCTTCCCGACTACACGCCCGGGTTGCGCACGCATAACGAGGTGATACTAACAGAGGCTCTCGAAGCCTCGGAACACAGATAAGGCTTAAGTTACATAAGATGACCTTTTGGGTCATCACAACTCTGTTGAGTGATTTTGGGTTTAGGAGCGTGTCCGAAATGTGTTTTCGAGGTCTATAGTATAATTAGGCTGAATTGGCGAAAGTTAAAATTTCGGCAATTTTGGTCGATAGATAAAATTTTGATATCGGGCTCGGAATTGAATTCCGAAAGTGGAAAATGGTTCGTAGTGTAATTTATGAAATGTGTCTAATATTTGAGGTCATTCGGATTAGTTTTGACGTATTTCGGCATCGGTTGTGGATTTTAGAAATTGCATAAGTTCTTAGGCTTGAATCCATTCATAATTCTTGATTTTGATGTTATGTGACATGGTTTGAAGGCTCGAATAAGTTTGAATGAGGTATTAGACTGGTTGGTAGGTTTGGTTGAGGTCTCGGGGGCCTCGGGTGTGTTTCGGATTCTCATCGGGCTAATTTTTGGACTTAGGAAAGATCAGATTTTGTTGGTGTTGGTGTTCTTCTATGCGTTCGCGTGAGGGGTGTCGCGAACGAATAGGCCAATCTGGGCTAAGGGGAAAATTTTTCTATGCGTTCACGTAAGGGAGGTGCGAATGCGAGGGTCTGGACCAGTGTTAATCGTGAACGCGTGGGCCAGGCCGCGTTCGCGAAGAACTTTGGCTTAACTATTCACTACTGACCGTAAGCACTTCACGTGTTATAATTCTCTCCCCATAAACTACCACAATTTACTATACATATTCTCCCGAAATACGCTAGCTGGTGCAATCTTACCGCTCACTATGACCACGTCAATGCTTTGTTATTCTTAAACCCACCTTTCAACCCGCCGTATTGATTCCTCATATACGTTTGGAGTGACGTTGTTAAACAACTACCTAAATAAGTACCATTTCCCAAGCAATACATAACAAATTGGCACAACCAATTGATGGCCATTCAATCAATAGAAATATGCACCTAGGTGAACAAGTAAAGAAAGTTAAAGGCAAAATTATATTCAAACTTAACAAGAATTCATCCTCCAAAGGTTGAATCAAAACCCTAGATAAGAAATTAGCTATTCATAATAGTATGCAAAACTGCAATAGTAGAATTCATAACCAATAACGAAAATAGAGGAAGAAAGAGGAAAATACGCGGAGTTGAATCAAGTGTGTTCTTGCCTCCAAAGATGTTGTGTAACCCTAAAGTAGTGTCTCCTCTCTCCAAATCACGTTTTAGGATGTATTTATAGTGAGTAGGGTTTGTTTGGGCCGAAATTGCTTCTCCTACTTCAGATTGAAAAAGTTGAATTTTTCTACCCCAGTCCCGGTCTGGCGAAGTGACCCTCACTTTGCTGTCCGGGGCTTTCCTGATTTCTTCTGCTTCGATTCCGGTCTGGCGAAGTGAGCTTCGCTTTGCTGTCCGGGACTTTTCTCTTCAACTCCTTTTCACCAATTTTCCCCCCATTTGATCCTTTTCCACGCAAATTTATTCCTACAGNTCCCACGAGCCTCTTATCCATTCTCATTGAACGACGGCGGGGGAGCAAATCCAACTAGAAAAACTCACATTGGGCTTAGGGATAATCAGGCTCGAACTCATATTTTCACTTCAAAACCATGTGATCTCCACCGCTGAGTTATATCCCTTCCCCGCCCCATCAAGAAATAGAACTGACTAATCCTAAGTCAAAGGGTAGAGAAACTCACATAAGAAATGATATATAAACATACTAAAAAACATGCACTTCTCATCATTTATCATGCTCATATACAATCTCTGGCCTCTCTCTGCTTCTCGACTTTACCGATTGTTTTGACTTCTAAGGCTTGTCATGTCTTTTTGGTCGATTTCCCGTTGATTTCCTCAACCTATCTATTGAGTGAGTTTGACAAGAAAGTCTTAAAAGGCAGGATTCAATAGTGGAAAAGGAGATATATAGCATTAGTATTATCAATAACATCTCAAGGGAAGGGAAAAGGAAAGTTTAGAAAGATTCCAAATGTTGTTAAGCTTAAGGTCTTTAATTCGATGATTTTGATCACAAATAGTTAGGGGTCCTTGAATGGAGCATCCTAGAGATTTTATGTTAGGAATCCAACGTTAATGTCACGACCCAAATTCCAAACCTCGGGATCGTGATGACTGTAAAGGGTAAAACATGATATGACACGTGGTTGAATAAGAGTAGGACACGTGGAATATAAGATGGAGCTAAGGACCGAACGCAGCCACTTCGCTTGTCACTGGAAAGGATAACGTTCATAAAGGTGTATTAAATGATCTACGCCCGGTGGCATTTACTAATGGATATTCTGCAGCATAAAGAGCGACGGTCCATTACAGAAAATTTGGCATTTATGTTCACCAATACATCTTCATCAATGACTCTCACAATTGACATTAAAAGAGTGCATGATCCTAGGACCTCATTCCCTAGACATAGCAATAAATAATGAGCTCAGTTTCCACTGTAAATTACATGAATTTTATGGCAAAAACATATATTATATTCTATACAAAGTTTTATACAATTTACTTTCTTGCTTTTTTATTTCGCCATTGTTATGCACGGAAACATCGTTCGCGAAATCATCATTATTGTTGTTTCATCAATATTCTAAGGCTAAGTATCACATATTTCTTCAATTATTGTATTATTTTGATCAAATTAGTTCACTTGTGTAGAAACCACGTACAAATTCAATTGTACCATTTTACGAGTAAATAATTTGGCGCTTACCGTGGGGCCTAGACAACCGTGTAATTAAATTGATCCTTGCCTTTTTTACTAACGTGTTTTGATTATTTTGTCTTAGAAGAAATCACAACAAATGGCAGGCAACACTATTAATGATGCACACAACTTTGAAATTCGAGGGAATCAACCTCATTTAGAGGACTCAATCAGTGACACTCGCAATGACGAGAATGATGCTACGCCAGTACATGGCAGGCAGTACCCTGACGCAACAGGATCAAAGCATGACATAATTGAAGCATGAATTAACGAGGGCCTTAAACAATGCAAACATACGAGATCTAATCCCTCCCGCTGTCCCCGCAGAACAAACAACACAGAGAGTCGACAACAACACTCCCAAGGGTGAAGTCGGTTCTGATGGAGCTGGGGGAACAAATCCGGTCTCAACAACGAGAACGATTCATTCAAAGATGATCTTATACTGTTCATGAGGGAAGTAAACGTCTGCATGAATCAAATCCTGGGTGCATCAAAAGTATTGAAAGGCCCAAACTCAAAGAAGTATATTCAATTATTGTACAAACCAAGTGCGGCACCAGAACTAATCCCGACGCGGTTCAAAATGCCTGAAATTCATAAGTATGATGGAACTTCAGATTCATAGGAGCACATTACTACCTACTGTTGATACCCAAATTTTTCCAAAATAATTTTAAAATGCATATATGTCTTCAACATCATGCATTAGTATCAATTGGTATATTTTCACAATTTCTACATTTTTTAATTTGCCCAGTATTTTATTTCTAATAGATAATTATAAAATTGCATCATGAATGATTTCAAAAATATTTCTTGAGTCAATATTACTATTTATGGTCTTAATAAGTCTAAATTATTCTATAAATGGCCAATCTGGCACCTTTTGGCTACAATTGCAATAACTTTGCAATAATAGCCAATGCATATAATTTTTGTGCTATTTTTACCAGAAATGAGTCTTTTGTATTTTTAAATACTAAATAACCATTTTTTAAAACATTTCTATGCATAAATTTATTTTTGTAATTGGTAATTATTTTATAAATTATTTTAACCAATTTATTTGGGGTATTTAACAAATAGCTATTTTTTATTTCAATTATAGCCTAACTAAGCCAGCCCAAATACCTTATATCCCTTTTCCCAAAAGGAAACGAGTTGTCCCAATAATGTCAAAAATCCAAACAGATCAAGGAGAGGAAAAAAGGGGCACGACAACATGGCGACTCTGCTGGGGACTCTAGGTTTTTACCATAACAAACCGCTTTGTGAATTTGTCTAAATGTGCCTTACTTTGTTAATACCTACACCCTTTCCCTTTCCCCTTTATGTGCAATTAATTGTTCATTTTCCAAGTACTTATTTTCTCAAAACGAAACTGACATGTTTCTTTGTTTCCTTCTATAACCGCCTTTCAATTATAATTGTTGTATTTATCGCTTTCATAATGTGCAAATACATGACAATATGATGTTTATTGGTTATTTATTAATGCATAATCATGCTTAACATCATACTCCACTCGTGCCTATACAAATCCTATAGCAACGCTTCATGAGTGGTTGCGCTCTTCCAATTCATATCACCCCTTAAATTCGGAAAGGTTTATTTGCGGTAAAACCAGTCGATCAGCGGTGCAGTCGATGGTTCCGTGCCTTTCCCCCCCGAGTTGTCCGCTCGAGGGCACCGGTCTAGACCCCCGTAGAAACCTTACTCTTTTTATATTGTGCATACATCATGGTCAAACCTAGCCGGGTTAATGTGTCGTCCGCACAATAACCCTTTAAGACAAACTTATCCAAAAGTCCATCGGATTTTTCATAATTCCAACGGACACAATCACGTTATGTGCATTAATTTGGAGAACTAAATGCATGTACGCTAATCATAAGTGTATAAATTGTCGAGTCTGGTGGGGGAATGTGCCTAACCATTTTTGTCATGTAGAAAATGAGGCACGAGGTCCCCGGATTCGGTATGGTCAGTAATATCCCAGCCATGCTTCTAGACTGGTGGGAAGACCTTTCCTCCAGTTATAAGAAACACGTGAAGAAGTATCTAGGCAATTTACCGTCTCTTTTGGAAATCCAACCGAACAATATGTTGATTGAGGCCGCTACTTTGTTCTGGGAATATTGAGATGACACCACTCTTAGAAGAAATAGGAGGACTTGTTGGGCTAACTTGGGAAAGCCTTGGGTTGTTGGTACCTGATAACCGCAGGGGCAAAGGGTTTCTGAAAATGATGGGATTAAAGAAGAATGCTGAACTGGAGTGTTTGAAACAATCCTACATTTATTTCGAGTACTTATATGAAAGATAATATCACAGCAAATCATACCGTACCTATCATGTCACGGCCCAAAATTCTCAGCGTGGGGACCGTGATGGCGCCTAACGTTGAACCCGCTAGGCAAGCCAACGTAAATACTCAAATTTGTCATAATCCTTTATTATTAAATGAGAACAAGTGAAATACGACCTTTTCATAAATAAAAGCATAAGATGAAAACATACTAAAAGTACATAACTCAATTCATTGATTTTACGAATTCTCAAAAATAACAAAAACCCAGATCTTTGGGGTCACAATGTCACGGACCATCTACGAATAATACATGTAAGGGTTTGAAAGAAATAAATACATTTGTTTCTGAAGTAGCTAAAAACAGAAAATAAAGAAGTGGAAGGGGACGCAAAGGCCGGTGGACGCCTGCAGGACTACCTCGGTGTCTCCGGGTGGACTGAAGGAAGCCTCCTATCTCTAGTGTCCACAAGGTCCTGTACTGAGATCTGCACAACAAAAGATGTGCAGGTCTAGTATCAATACAACTGACACCATGTACTGAGCAAGTGTCGAGCCTAACCTCGGCGAAGTAGTGACGAGGCTAGGACACGAAAACCAAGATAACCTGTGCAATCTAATAATACTCGGAAGGAATAATAATAAATAAGGGATAAACAACTAAGTACAAGAGAAAAGGGGAACATGCTGGGGGAAAAGAGATAGAAATTAACAGGAATAACTAAATAAGACAACAAAGTAAATATCAAAATAATAGCAAGAATTAACAACACAGAGAAAATAGGGCACGACATCACCCTTCGTGCTTTTACTCTCATCCTCACCAAATAATAAATGCAAGTACACAGCATCACCCTTCGTGCGAACCACAGTAGAAATATCATCATCCCGGCAAGGGACACAACTATAACCAATCTCACTCAAGTACATAACTTTACAAAATATTTCTCAACCGAAACAAATACTCAACAGTATTCTCAACCAAGAATTTCCATCAAATGAAACCACCAAAGTGAAATTCAATCTATAACGCAGTAAATATCAATGAAATCACATAATTCATAATATCCGACTCACGGGCATGCTTGACACCAACATATAGGTACTCGTCACCTCACCTATACGTTGAACATGGTATAAACACATAGCAAATAAGACTCAACACCTATTCCCTCAAGCTAAAGTTAGGCCAAACACTTACCTCGACTTCCACGACAAAAATCAAGCCTGAATCACCGCCTTTCCTTTTGAACTCGACTCCAAATCAATTGTATCTAGACATAATTGACTCAATAACATCAATAAACGCTAAATAATTCAATTCCAACGCTTAATTATAAGTTTCCTATCATTCTTCCCAAAAATCCAAAAATCGACCCCTGTTGATACCTAATTTTTCCTCAAAATTATTTTCAAACTTGCATATATACCTTCAAAATTACTTTTCATAGTAATTGGTATTTTTCCATAATATTTCATATTTTTATAAAATTATTTTCCTATTTATTTAGTTTTTATATTCAATAATTATTCATAAATTGTATTATAAATAATTTCAAAATGTTTCCTAGCTCAATATATCATTTTTAATCCTATTAGGATTTAATTATTTCACAAATTAACCAATTTGGCACTATTTAGCTATTATTACACAAATTTTGCAATTATGGCCTACTTGAACATTTATGCTATTTTAATTCGATGATAAGTCATTTTTATATTTTAATATTAGCTAATTACCTTAATTTTCATCTATGTGGCATTAATTCATTTTATATAATTATTAACTATTTTATTAATTATTTATTTTATTTTTATGAGTATTTAACTAATGGCCACTTTTTAATTTCAATTATAACCTTAATTAAACCCAACCCACCTGATTTAATTAGCCCAATTAACCCCAGCCCAAAACCTAAACTCCTACTCGGCCCAACTCTACGGCTAATCTGAGCCGTTGATCAATTAAATCAACGGCCCAAATTAATGTTACCAAAATTAAACCTAACCTAACCCCCCCGACCCCTATCATTCTCACTCGTCTCTCATCTCTCTACTCTCCCTCTATCTCTCTAGTCTCTTCTAGAGACTTCCTGCCTCTCCGGCTCCGATGAACCTCTTCGTCTTCTCCAGCCGTCTCTTCGCCGGAGACCATGAAGCCCTCACCATCCTCCTGCCTCCTATGGTTCCCTTACACCGGTGTTTATCATCTCTAAGGTCTTCAAGAGACCATGGTTAACTCTCTTACCCCCTGTTCTTGTGCTCATTCTCCGGCTACCTCCGGCTGTTCGAGTAAGATCCGTGACCTTTGGGGCTTAAACCAGTGACATTTGAGGTTTTTCTTATCTTTCTAGGTTTTATTTGAAACACTAATGCTTAAAACCCCCGATTGTTTTAGATCTATGATAGATCTGTATATGTTTTGAGCTATTTCATTGTTTTCCTCAAAAACTCTCTGATTTTCTCTATAACGACTCTTCATTTTCAACTAGGGTTTCATGACTCCGCCTTAAAATGATTTTCCTATGATGTTTTCAGTATTATCCTAGGGTATCTCCTATGTTTTAGTAATTTATTTGATTTTCCTCTCTTATCTGAATTATTCCCGACTTTGTCTTTAATATTGTTTGCATATGTATGAGCTTTATGATTCTTTGATGTTTTACCCTCAGTTGTTCATCTATGACTCTGATTCTTTCCCTGCTATTCCGTTTATCTTATTGTTTACCCTATGAGTTCATGTGCTTTCACCACTAGGATTTCTGACTTCTTGTTTGTTACTTGTTCAATTCATATCATTTTCCTTTAATTGATGATATCCCTGCTCGAATCCCTGATTCTCTGTAGTTGTAGTTTGTTAGGGTTCCTGATTTATTACTTGAATCCCTAATTCCTTGTGATTTGAAAAGTCTGCTAATTTCCTATGGGATATTTTCACTAATTTCCGACCTTAGTTTATTTCTTACCTTGTTACATGACTAATTTATTGTTGGTTGATTCCTATTCCCTTAATTAGAATCGGTGAACCTAGCCTCTATTGCATGCTTGTACTGAGTTGAAATTGTTTCCTTATATGTTAAATGCATGTCACATATGGGAACTTCCCTTATTTTCCATTTTCTTGCTAGCCGTTTGAACTTAACCCCTTCAATTAAGGGGTACTTATGTTGATTTTACACTATTCTGAATATTCCTCTAAGCTACATATGGTATCTTTCTTTATTTGATGTCTGTTTATTACCGTTTGATTTTGACTCCTCAATTAGAGGGAGTACTGATATTAATGTGATTATAATTGATGTGCACTTCGATAATTTGCAAAAAAAACTGTTATTTGTTACCTTATTTGCCACCTATCTTCAAAACTATATATACACACTACTCTTTCATTAAGGAAACGAACACATACCTTATTCTACTCTCTTTTTACTCAGACACGCATTCTGTTGCTCCTCTTGATTGCTTGGTATTACTAGTCGGCTGAAAGCCAATACTAGTTGCTCTGTTTGCTTACTCCTTGCTCTATATTTGCTGTTTTCAACTGGTATGTTTTCACTTTATATTTAAAGTCCCAAAACCAATGTGTTTCTTTTACTATATCAGTTTATTTTGTTTCTAGTATGTTTCTATCTGTGGTTTTGATGTGCGACCTGTAATTGATATGCTTTCTTGTCTGTCTAGTTATGTTAGGTATTACCTCTTTAGAGTCAACATGCTCTTTTGAATCAGTAACTGGACCCTATTGTGTTTAGTACTTGTATGTTGTTGCCTACTTCTAGTAATGCACCTATTGGGCCATCATCCCAAGCTGTCTTAATGTCATACTCAGTATAAAATCCTACATTCTGTTATCTCCTAATCCCCCTGAGTTCCCTAATCATTTTATGATCTTGTAACTATGTCGAAGTGCTACCATCTGCACCAATTTCAAGGACCTCTGTCCATTATGTATCTACCATACATGCTCTATTTGTCCCCAGTTCCCATTATCCTTGTTTGAAGGTTGTTCTTTGAGTATTGCAGAACCTGTTTTGGTTCTGTGTTTGGTCTGTGGTTTATGTGATTCCACTACTATTTTTCAAAAGCTGTTTTACCAAACAACTCCCTCTTATTTTATAAAGTTGTTTCAAACCAGTCTCTTTTAACATTGTTTTCTACTAAACCTTTTCAAACTTATCTCCCGCACTTCACTTGATTCCTAGATCTTTATGTCCTGCCCCCCTCAGTGTGAGCACTGAAATGGGACCCCTGAGCTCCCTCTGAACTCTGACACACTGAGGCAGGTACTTCCACACTGCACATGTTCAACTCTTGGTTACCAAGTTTGGGTGTGAGCATTGCCGGGAGCCCTTGAGGTCCTTAGGGAACTTTGACACACCCGGATTATGAAAATGCTATGAAATACCATATGGAAATGAGGTTTGGAGGATTTCGGCCTAATTGAAGGCTCCCTATAGAATAACTTCTTATTTTTCTGTTTTGGTTATGATTCTTGGTCTGTAATAATTTGTAAACTTCTTTGGAATGGATAGTGAAAAGGGAAAGGGATAACTTGCATGCTACAAGGGTAGAAATCATGCTTAGGTTTTTATTTCCTATATGTGCAATAGATATCATGTTTAGGCCCATATATTCAAATTCATGCATTAGCAATCATGTTTCATAGGTTTCATACTTGCTGTTCAGCATGCTTACTTTTGCTTAGAAAAATCCTGCCAATAAATGATGTTCTCCACTATCACTGCCATGTACGCATAGAAATCCTGTTTTAGGTTAAACAACATTAAGGAACATGTTATTTTTTCATCTCCCGAAAATTTGTTTAAACATTGCAATATTGACGCCTAGAAATCCTATTTTTAGGCTAAACAACATTAATGAACTAGTTGTTTGGCGTTTCCTAAAACTGTATTTAAAATGTTGACACTTTGAAATCTTGTTTTAAGATAGAATAACGCTAATAAACAAGTCGTCTTCAGTATCTTCTGAAATTATGATTAATGTTGTGACTACTGCGCATTTAGAAATCATGTTTAGGAATTCTGCATATGCATCTCTACCTGTGCATTAGATATCATGTTATAAAGTCCTAATCGCTCAATTACACTCATTCTAATTATTGATGCCTATAAGAAGTATGAACAATCTAACTTAATTCTAGTAGCCAACCAGTATTAATTTCTGTATTGTGAATAACCTAGAATAATGTGTTTTTAAAAAACAAATTACAACAGTTCTTTTAAGTAATCTTGGCTACTAATACTGTCCCACGCCTAGGCAAGCCTTAGGTGATAAAAAATTCTAAAAGCTGGAAATCTGCCTCTTTGTGTGTGTTGCTCAATGTTAATGGGTTCTTTTAATCAGTAGGCAAACTAATTAAGAGTCTCAAGCAATAACAAAATTGCCTGTTTATTCTCTGAATTCACCTACACACCATGTCTTAGGATCTCAATTATTAATACTGCCTTTATATGTGTTTGAATCGTGCTAATTATGTGCATAATATGTGGAGGTAAACTCGAGCCTCTTATATGCTCTTATGTGTTCCCATTTACTGCAGTCCTAAATGTTCTTATTTGTCGCTTTAGAATTTTTCCTTTAAACTTGAGGGCCTGCCTAGTACCTCCCTCTAGGATAGTAGTCCTGACCTACTCCGGGACTGATAGGATGGGACGGGTAATAGCACGCAATAGAGTTCGTGACCAACACGCGCTTTAATTAACTTCACGGGGTGGGAAAGGGTAGAATGTGGATATGATGACCGATGCGCTAATACCACGTGTAGCCCCTCTATGAGGAGTGTCATACCGGGTATTGCATTGATGTGATCCATATTATTTTAAACCTAGGAAATCCCTTCCCTTAAATGTTTGATTATAACTTTTTCCAAAAAACTTGGTAATTTTATAACTGTTTTCCCAAACGCTTGCTTGCTTAATATTTGAAATCCCCTCTTACTTGAGCCACTTTACTTGTTATTTGTTAAACTGCACAAATTCAGGAAAACCATTTGGTCGGGAACCACACTTGTGGATCCTGAGGGGTGCCTAACACCTTCCCCTTGGGATAATTTTAATCCCTTACTCTATCTCTGGTTAGAAACGTAGTTGTAAATGAACCTCCTAGGTGCCCTAACGCATCGTTAAAATCGTTAGGTGGTGACTCTCCAAATATGCATACCCCTTTCCCAAAATGGAAAGAGTTGCCTCGACCCAAATGTCCTGCACCCGATCTCCCCGCGAGGGAAAAAGGGGGTGCGACAGCATGGCGACTCTGCTGGGGAATATAGGCTTTTACCATTGCAAATTGTTTCGTGAATTTGTGCCTTAATTTGTTTAAATACTTTCAGCCTTTCCTCTTCTCTGCTACGTTCAATTAGTTGTTTATTTCTTTCAAGTGTTTATTTCACAAAACAAAACTGACATGTCTCTTTGTTTTCCTTTGTACCTGCTTTAAGTCATAACTGTTGCATTTACCGTTTTCCTTAACGTGCAAATACATGACAATCTGTTTTAATGCTTATTATTGCATAATCATGCTCAACATTCATACTCCAATCATTCCAAACAAATACTATAGCAACGCTTGATTAGTGGTTGCGCTCTTCCTGTATTATTATCCCCCTTAAATTCGGAAAGGCTTATTTGCGGTAAAACTAGTCGATCAGCGGTGCAGTCGACGGTTCCGTTCCTTCCCCCTTGAGTTGTTCCTTCAAGGATATCAGTCTAAAACCCCATAGAAACCTTACTCTATTGTATTTTTGCATGCATCATAGTCAAACCTAGTCAATCTAAAGTGTCGTCCGCACGATAGCTTTTAAGACAGCCTTATCCAAAGTCCACTCAGTTTCCTAAACCCAAACAGACGTCGTCACGTTCTGTGCATTTATTTGGAGAACTAAATGCTTCATGCAAATTGTTGATATTAAATAGTCGAGTCTGGTGGGGGTCAGGGTCTAACCTTGTTTGCCTTGCAGAAATATAAGGCACGAAGTCCCCAGATTCGGTATGGTCTCCACTATCCACCCAAGACTGCTGAGTTGGTGGGAAGACCTACACTCTAGTGACAAAGCTCTCGTCAGAAAATACTTGGGAAATATCCCATCTCTCCTGGACATCCAGCCTAATAAAATGAGCTGAGGGGACCGAAGGTGGACATCTAGCCAGAGCATGCCTGTTTCTGGGACTTCGCGAGCTGGGAAAGCTGCTCGAGGGAGCAGGAATGCCGAATCTGGCGAAGGTCCTTCTAGGACCAAGTAGATAGGAATGTCTTTGTTTTCTCTATTGATGTAATAAGGCCAATGACTATTAGTGCCGTCCATATTTCGTTCATTTAGTGTCATTTTGGGATTTGTCTATTTTTCTTATCAATAAAATGAGGAATTTAGCATTTTAAGTTCTCCAAATCAACTTGTTGCTAGGCCTACCTCGGGTACAAAGAGGTTCCCAAATTAGGACACGCTTTACATTCCCGCACTATGTGTTTAAATACTACAGTACTTTTTCATAATCCCCACTGACTTGGCAACCTTTTTGTTTTGTTTCTTTTTCTTTATTATTCCCCTGACTAAAGGTTAGTTCGTGCATTCTGGCATTATCAGCCTATCGCACAAGATCCAAGGACCCTCCACCCACTCCTCCTCCTAGTCCTCCTAAAAGCAGAAACAAAGGCAAGAGTAAGATAGAAGAATCCAGCAGTATCAGGAAGGAAAATATGGTTGAACAAATAGAGGCCGCTGACGGCCAGGGTATTCAGGTCTTGAATGAAAACATGTCACCACTTGAACAGAAATTGCTGAAGTTCCAAGAAGAACTCGACCAGGTCCGGAATCTGGTCAATCTGTCATTTTCCCTCAACATCCCAGACGTCAACTTTCCAAATGCTCAAAACCCTACACCTCCACAGAATATCCCAAGGCAACAAAACCATCCCGCACCTCATCATCACGCCACTCCGCCAAAGAACCAAACTCTTCCAACACAATGCAATACTTGCCATACATCAAACAACACTCCATTACTTATCCCCGAACCTTAAAACCCCACAAAGGACCATTTCCACAATCCCATCTATGTGGAAACCATGACCCATTCCACTCCACCTATCTCACACCCATCCGAGTCTGATGAAAAGGACCTGCTCATCAAGAATCTGGCTAAGGAACTAAGGAAGCTGACTAGCGGAGTTCAGGGTGTTGAAGGAACAAAGGGAATCAAAGTGTTGAATTATGAAGACCTCTGTATACAACCTGATGTCGAACTGCATGAGGGGTACAAACCTCCGAAGTTCGAAATGTTTGATGGTACTGGCGATCCGAGAATCCATCTGAGGACCTATTGTGACAAGCTGGTTGGCGTTGGGAAGGATGAAGGAATCCGCATGAAGCTGTTCATGAGGAGTTTGAAGGGAGATGCACTATCTTGGTACATCAGCCAAGACCCCAAGAAATGGTCCAACTGGGTAGGTATGGCAACTGACTTCATGGTCAGGTTTAGATTCAACACAGAGAACGCACCAGATGTGTTCCATATCCAGAATCTGAAAAAGAAACCCACAAAGACCTTTCGTGATTATGCCACTCGCTGGAGTCCGAAGCTGCTAAAGTCAGACCTGCTTTCGAAGAGGAGCAGATGAACAAGTTCATTGTCCGGGCCCAGGACCCGCAGTATTTTGAACGGCTAATGATGATTGAGAATCATAAATTCTCCGATATTATAAAATTAGGAGAGCGAATCAAAAAAGGTATTAAGAGCGGTATGGTCACGAATTTTGAAGCCTTGCAAGCTACAAACAAGGCTTTACAGTCCGGTGGTGTGTCTAAGAAAAGAGATGTGGGAGCTGTAATGGTTGCACAAAGAGCCAAATCCCACTCAAATACCAAGTCTATCCAGCACCCCCACTCACATACCAGCCAACCCCGAATTACCAAGCTCCACCACCTACCTGCCAATCTCCACCGCCCACATATCAACCTACTTCACCCAGATACTCACAACCTGCCCCTTTTTACCACACTTATAACTCCCAGGCATCCCATTACCAATCACCCCCTGCACGTCCAAACTTCCCTAGTCCTCGGCCTAATTTTGATCGTAGACCTCCAAAACAGTACACCGCCATAGCTGAACCCATTGACCAGCTGTATGAGAAACTCAAAGCTGCCGGTTACGTCACCCCTATCCCTGTTGCCACCCCTGAGAACCCTTCTTAGTGGGTTAACCCGAACAAATCTTGTGCATACCATTCCGGCATGAAAAGGAACACCGTCGATGAATGTCGCTCTTTGAAAGACAAGATGCGGTCTTTAATTGATAACAAAATCATTGTAGCAAAGGAGTCCGCTCCGAACATCCGCAATGACCCTTTGCCAGACCATAAAGGCGGAGATCCATATAATTGAAATAGAAGATGATTGGGATCCCGAGGGATCAATCGGGTTGATCGCAGAAGGCGATGATCCAAAGAAACCAGCAGTCACTCTCAACCCGATTATAGTCCAGATTCAACCGTCTGGGGATGCTGAGGTAAATATGTCCATACCTCTTGAGTTTGAAGCAGCACCACCCGCAAAGACACCCGTACCGATTGAAGTTTAGTTTGTATCTCCAGCAAATGCACCAGCACCGTTCGAGGTTGCAGTCCTGCCACCCCGAACACACATTCCATTTGAAGTAAGGATAGCCGCACCAATCCCAATGGTGATGTCAACCACGCCACCCTTCTACACAAACGATATCCCGTGGGATTATACTGCCGAGGCGAGAAGGAAAGTCAAGGTCAAAACTGAGGAAGTTGTCGCAGCGCAGGGTATGACGAGAATTGGTAGGGTCTATACCCCTGATCATCTAGACGAATCAAGAAACCAGGATGCCAACCTATCTCCCCTTATTGAGACAGGTCTAGATGTCCTTTGGAGGAAAGTACAGGCTAAAAAGTATTTAGTCATCAACCAAATGAACAAGATGCCAGCACAAATATCCATCCTCTCTTTACTACAGAATTCTGAGACGCACCGAAGTGCTCTGTTGAAGGTGTTGAGTGAAGCGTATGTACTAAACAACATCACTAGTGGGGAAATGGACAATATGGTGGGCCAGGTGTTGGAAAGTCACAAGATCACCTTCCATGAAGACGAGTTACCACCTGAAGGATTGGGGCACAATAAAGAACTGCACATCACCGTGAAATGCGAATATTATTTAATCACGAGAATCTTGATCGATGGGGGATCTAGTCTTAACATTTGCCCATTGATAACGCTCAAGAAATCTGGTAAAGGTCTACATGAGATAAAGAATGGAACAATCAATGTGAAAGATTTTGATGGATCTCAAAGGTCCACCATTGGTGAGATAAGCTTATGCCTGCAAATGGAACCAACCTTGTTCGAGGTTGACTTCCAGGTGATAGATGTGCCAGCATCCTACAATCTGTTATTGGGACGACCATGGATCCATGCTACTGGGGCTGTAGCATCAATTTTACATCAGGCAGTGAAGTTCGAGTGGAACCACCAAGAGATGATTGTTCATGGTGACAGTAGTAACACTATATACAATCGCCAGACTATTACGGTGATCGGAGGAAGAAGAAAGTTGGGTGGAGAAACTTACCACCACATTGAACAGGTCAATGCCATCGACAAGGATAAATGGTGGGATAACAAGATCGAGAGTATACTAAATTGGAATGGGTACGAGCCTGGAAAAGGGCTCGGCAAAAATCTTCAAGGAATCTCCAAACCTATCAAGATCAAAAGCCATGGCACCATTTTCGGTATGGGATACGACTACACTTGGAAAGAGTACAACAACTAGTCGCCACCTTGGCGCGGTCCTTATTACCCACTGGAGAAGCCGATACCGCATCTGGAGCATATTTTCTAACAGGCCGACATTATTTATGGGTCAGACGAAGAGGAAGCACTCAGCGCATTGAGGAATTTGTTTCTTGAGGATGATGATATGGATTGCTGTGTAGTTCTCGAGGACGAGCGGGAGGAAGGCCCTTCCATACAGGCTGTAAGCAGAGGGACATACCTAAAAAAACTGGACTATCAGGACAAACCAAGCCCGACGAGCCTCGGGGTAGAAAGTCTAAAACAAGCATTACTTATTGTCGTATTTACTAAAATGAGTTTTCCTTTCCGCATTTTCCAATTACTGCAATAAGATCCTCAATGTTCAAAACAATTACTCAATTTATCAAAGCATTTTCTAGTTTCTCTTATTTATTACTACTGTTGTTTTCATTACTTTATCTATACAACATTACTATTACTTGTCTTGATGAATCAACGACTGTGACATGCAATGAGACAACGCAGCAAACAAATGTCTATTCAGATGAAAATGATATACCCGACGAGATTGTCAAAGAATTTGAAAACTTTAAGAATATACCTAAGTCCAACCTGGACGAGACCGAAACTGTCAACCTGGGAGATTCAGAAAATGTCAAAGAGACTCGAATCAACATTCACTTGTCACCATCATAGAAGAAGGAATACACGAAATTCTTGAAAGAATATGACGACATATTCGCCTGGTCATACGATGACATGACTGGTCTGAGTACATCATACAATGTGCCCACCGGTGAAACAAAAGCTCTGAAAGTTCAAACCCGACATGATTTTGAAAATCAAGGAAGAAGTTACCAAGCAAATCAACGCCAAAGTTCTCAGAGTGGTTGAGTACCCAACATGGTTAGCCAACATTGTACATGTGCTGAAGAAGGACGGGAAAGTTAGAGTCTGTGTCGACTACCGGGACCTCAACCGGGCCAGTCTGAAAGACGACTTCCCTTTGCCAAACATACACATCCTGATTGACAATTGTGCCAAGCATGAGCTACAATCATTTGTGGATTGCTTCGCTGGTTATAATCAGATTTGGATGGACGAGGAAGATGCTGAGAAAATGACTTTCATTACACCGTGGGGAGTGTACTGTTATAAGATGATGCCATTCGGCCTAAAGAATGCAGGGGCCACGTACATGAGGGCTATGACCACCATATTCCATGACATGATTGATAAGGAGATCGAGGTATACGTGGATGATGTGATTATCAAGTCCAAAAAAGCCACTGATCACATAGAAAACTTAAGGAAGTTCTTCAATAGGCTGCGCAAATATAATCTGAAGTTGAATCCCACGAAGTGTGCATTCGGGGTTCCTGCGGGGAAGTTGCTTGGGTTTATTGTGAGCCGTCGGGGAATAGAATTGGATCTGTCAAAGGTCAAAGCCATTCAAGAATTACCACTGCCGAGGAACAAGAAAGATGCGATGAGCTTCTTGGGAAGGCTTAATTACATCAGCCGATTTATAACACAATCTACAGTTATATGTGAGCCGATATTCAAGATGCTGAAGAAGGACGCTGCAACCAAATGGACCGATGAGTGCCAGAAGGCTTACGATATAATCAAGGAATATTTGTCAACACCACTAGTGCTAGTACCACTTGAGCCAGGTAGGTCTCTCTTACTCTACCTTGCAGTATTAGATGGGGCTTTCGGTTGCATTCTAGGGAAACATGATGAAACATGGAGAAAAGAGTAAGCAATTTATCATCTCAGCAAGAAGTTCACTCAGTATGAAGCTCTGTATTCTCTTCTGGAATGCGCCCTACTGCTCTTTGACTTGGGTAGCTCAGAAGCTGAGGCATTACTTCTGTGCCTACACGACATATCTCATATCAAGGATGGATCCATTAAAGTACATATTTCAAAAGACCATGCCCACTGGCAAGCTGGCCAAGTGGCAAATCCTACTGAGCGAATTCGACATTGTTTATGTAACTCATAAAGCAGTCAAGGGACAGGCACTGGCAGACCACCTAGTTGAGAACCCCGTAGACGGAGAATACGAACCTATGAAAACGTATTTCCCCGATGAGGAGGTATCATTCATCGGAGAAGACATTGCAGAATCCTATGACGGTTGGAGGATGTTCTTTGTTGGAGCGGCATACTTCAAAGGAGCTGGCATTAGAGCAGTCTTAATATCGGAAACCAGCCAGCACTATCCGATATCTGCCAAACTCAGATTTCCCTACACCAACAATATGGCTGAGTATGAGGCCTGCATCTTAGGGCTTAACATGGCCATTGACATGAACGTCCAGGAGATGTTAGTGATTGGTGACTCAAATTTTCTGGTACATCAAGTACAAGGAGAGTGGGAAACCACGAATTCCAAGATACTACCGTATCTGCATCACTTACAAGAGTTGATAAAGAGGTTCACGAAGATAGAATTTCGGCATGTCCCCAGAATCCAGAATGAGTTCGCTGATGCATTGGCTACTTTGTCCTCAATGATCCAGCATCCGAACGAGAATTTCATTGATCATATTCCCGGAAAGATCCATAATTAGCCATCTTATTGTGTCCATGTCGAAGAGGAAGCAGATGGAAAACCTTGGTTTCATGACATCAATGAATATTTGGCAAAAGGTGATTACCCAGAGCTTGCGAATCCCACTCAAAAGCGCACAATTCACAGATTGTCCAACAACTTCTTTCATAGCGGAGGAATCCTGTATAGGAGGACTCCCGATTTGGGATTATTAAGGTGTGTCAATGCAAAGGAAGCATCAAAACTACTAGAGGAAATTCTTGCTGGGACCTGCTGCCCACATATGAACGGTTTTGTTCTGGCAAAGAAGATACTTCGAGCTGGTTACTTTTGGATGACTATGGAAACAGACTGCCTCCAGTACGTCCGAAAATGCCACCGTTGTCAGATACATGGAGATATGATAAATTTACCTCCAAGTGAGCTTAATGCAACAAGTTCACCATGGACGTTTGCCGCCTGGGGCATGGATGTTATTGGACCAATCGAGCCTGCCGCCTCCAACAGACACAGGTTCATTTTGGTCACCATTGATTACTTCACTAAATGGGTCGAAGCAGCCTCCTATAAAGTAGTTACTGAGAAAATCGTGGCAGACTTCGTCCGTGACCACATTGTTGGCCGATTCGGAGTTTTGGAGTCGATCATCACCGATAATGGTTCCAATCTCAAACATTGTCTTGATGAAAGCCATGTGTGAAACCTTCAAGATTAAGCACAATAATTCCACAGTATACAGAACGCAAATGAATGGAGCTATAGAAGCCTCCAACAAGAACATCAAGAATATATTAAGGAAGATGATAGAAAAACACAAGTAGTGGCACGAGAAGTTATCAATTGCCCTATTGACCGCACCACAGTACGCACATCAACAGGGGCAACCTCCTATATGCTAGTTTATGGTACAGAAGCTGTTATTCCTGCCAAAGTTGAGATTCCATCTCTAAGGATCATACAGGAAGCCAAGCTCAGCGATGCAGAATTGGTGAGAAGTCGTTATGAGAAACTAGCCCTCATAGACGGAAAGAGAACGAATGCAGTCTGTCATGGTCAATTATATCAAAACAGAATGACCAGAGCCTTCAACAAGAAAGTCAAGCCGAGACGATTCACACCAGGGCAGCTGGTGTTAAAGAAAATCTTTCCACATCAAGATGAAGCCAAGGGGAAATTCTCTCCCAACTGGAAGGTCCCGTACATGGTTCACAGAGTGATGATAGGAGGAGCATTTATACTTGCAGAAATGGACGGAGATGTCTGGCCAAAACCGATCAATTCAGATGCAGTCAAGCGTTATTATGTGTAATCCTTTATGCTTCTATCAATGATGTAAATTGAACTACGCCCGATCTGATTCCTGTTTAAGAGGGGATACGTAGGCAGCCCTATGGGTTCAGTCACAATTCAATAAAAATCTCATTTCTCCCCGCAATTGGAAATTGAGGCAGAATTTTGAGGAAGACCCTCAAAATTCTAAAGCAAGTTCAGTCGATTGCCGCACAAGCAACAGTCAGAAGTATTCACCTATCAAACTGGGGCAGAATTTTGAGGAGGACCCTAAAAATTCCGTAGCAGGAGAGGTTGCAATATCTCGAACCATGTCACGATCGTCGGTTCATCTAAAACTATTTTAGATTATATGTTTATGTCATACTTTTACAAAATCATGCATACTTATTCTTGAAACAGATTTGTTTAGCAAAAGCTACCCCAATGATACGAACGGTATCATCAGATCAAGCCGAACGAGTCAAGAAAAGCCAGCGGGGATACGAACAAACCTTCCCCCTTACAGAACTCACGAATTTTTTTGGATGCAGGCACAAAGATTGCAAAACCCCAAAACATACTATCAGCCCGAAGGACATATATTGTTCAAAGACACGATTCTCAAACCCGTCGCACATGCCGCCATCTATTATCAACACAAACGATGCTTCACAATCACAATGCTCCCAATGATCACAACACTGCAATCTATTATCAACTAAGAATTTATATTGTCATTTATTTAATTATTGCATAAGGCTACCATTCTGCCTTCCGATACTAAGAACTGTCTCCATCTGCATTCTTTCATAAGGCCACCATTATGCCTTCCGAGGTTAAGCTCTACCTCCATCTGCATTCGCATCTTTGCATAAGGCTACCATTCTGCCTTCCGAGGTTAAGCTTTACCTCCATCTACATTCGCATATTTTCATAAGGCTACTCTTCTACCTTCCGAGGTTAAGATTTACCTCCATCTGCATTCGCATCTTTGCATAAGGCTACTATTCCGCCTTCCGAGGTTAAGCGCTACCTCCATCTGTATTCACATCTTGCATAAGGATACCATTCTGCCTCCTGGGACTAAATTCTGTCTCCATGTGCATTCGTATCTTGCATAAGGCTACCATTCTGCCTTCCTGGACTAACCACTGCCTCTATCTGCAATCGCATCTTTGCATAAGGCTACCATTATGCCTTCCGAGACTAAGCGCTGTCTCCATCTGCATTCTTGCATAAGGCTACCTTTCTGCCTTCCGAGACTAAGCATTGTCTCATTCTGCATAAGACTACTTTTCTGCCTTCCGAGGCTAAGCTCTACCTCCAATTTAATTTTCGAGATTAAGCGTTATTTCAAGCATTATTTACTTCACTTTTCTTTCGGGCTAAGTTCTGCCCTTCAATTCACAAAACTAAGCTCTATATTGTCAACATCATACTATTGCATTTTTCATGGGCTGAAATATCGCCAACTTGTCCAAAGGCGTCATCGTTCGGAGGCACCATCTTCATGGCCCGAGAAAATCATGTCATAGCCTGAGGATCTCATTCACTTTCGCATATCATTATTCAAAGGCATCATGGTTCGGAGGCACCATCTTCATGGCCCGAGAAAATCATGTCATAGCCTGAGGATCTCATTCACTTTCGCATATCATTATTCAAAGGCATCATGGTTCGGAGGCACCATCTTCATGGCCCGAGAACATCATTTCATAGCCTGTGAATCCTGCATCACGCAATTCATGGCCCAGGACATCATGGTTTGAGGACGTCATCCTTAACCGTCCAAAGACAATATTCATGGTCGAACGGGAACTTGCATCATGTTTTAATTACGCACAATATATGCTTGTATTGTTCATCTGTAGGGAATCCGGTTAGCAACAACCATCCTGGCAGCAGTGGTCCCGCTCCAGTTCTCCCAAACTACCCCATCAGCCGTTTGTTCACCTAATCATGTACCTCGCGTCCGCTCTTGTAAAACTCCATTGGTATACTTCGCCGGTGGCTCCTGAACTACATATGGCCTGATTCCTGTAAAACCAGGGATATGTAGGCAACTCAGAAATCAGGGTGCGACCTAAATCTTTCGAACCATTTCCACTCGGTCAAAATGGACTATCATATCTTTACCCGACAACTCTTTCATCCTTACCAAGTAAAGAGGGCAGCTGTTGATACCCAATTTTTCCTCAAATTTATTTTTAAACTTGCATATATACCTTCAAAATCACTTGTCATAATAATTGGTATTTTTCCATAATTTTTCATATTTTTATCAAATTATTTAGTATTTATATTCAATAATTATTCGTAAATTGTATTATAAAAAATTTTAAAATGTTTCCCAGCTCAATATATTATTTTTAATCCTATTAGGATTTAATTATTTCACAAATTAACCAATTTGGCATTATTTAGCTATAATTACATAAATTTTACAATTATTGCCTACTTGTACGTTTATGCTATTTTAATTGGATGATCAGTCATTTTTATATTTTAATATTAGCTAATTACATTACTTTTCATTTATGTGGCCTTAATTCATTTTATATAATTATTAACTATTTTATTAATTATTTATTCTATTCTTATGGGTATTTAACTAATGGCCACTTTTTAATTTCAATTTAACCTTAATTAAACTCAACCCACCTGATTTAATTAGCCCAATTAAACCCAGCCCAAAACCTAAACTCCTACCCGGCCCAACCCGACGGATAATCTGAGCCGTTGATCAATTAAATCAACAGCCAAAATTAATGTTACCATAATTAAACCTAACCTAACCCCCGATCCCTCTCATTCTCACTCGTCTCTCATCTCTCAACTCTCTCTCTATCTCTCTAGTCTCTTCTAGAGACTTCCTGCCTCTCCGGCTCTGATGAACCTCTTCGTCTTCTCGGGCCGTCTCTTCGTCGGAGACCATGAAGCCCTCACCATCCTCCTGCCTCCTATGGTTCCCTTACACCGGTGTTTGCCATCTCTAAGGTCTTCAAGAGACCAGGGTTATCTCTCTTACCCCCTGGGCCTGTGCTGACCATTCTACGGTCACCTCCGGTTGTTCGAGTAAGATCTGTTACCTTTGGGGCTTAAACTAGTGACATTTGAGGTTTTTCCTATCTTTCTGTGTTTTGTTTGAAACACTAATGCTTAAAACCCCCGATTCTTTTAGATCTATGATAGATCTGTATAAGGTTTGAGCTATTTCATTGTTTTCCTCAAAAATTCTCTGATTTTCTCTAAAACGACTCTTCGTTTTCAACTAGGGTTTCATGACTCCGCCTTAAAATGATTTTCCTATGATGTTTTCAGTATTATCCTAGGGTTTCTACTATGTTTTAGTAATTTATTTGATTTTCCTCTCTTATCTGAATTATTCCCTGACTTTGTCTTCAATTTTGTTTGCATATGTATGAGCTTTATGATTCTTTGATGTTCTACCCTCTATTGTTCATCTATGACTCTGATTCTTTCCCTGCTCTTCCGTTTATCTTACTGTTTACCCTATGAGTTCATGTGCTTTCACCACTAGGGTTTCTGACTTCTTGCATGTTACTTGTTCAATTCATGTCAATTTCCTTTAATTGATGATATCCCTGTTCGAATCCCTGATTCTCTGTAGTTGTAGTTTGTTAGGGTTCCTGATTTATTACTTGAATCCCTAATTCCTTGTGATTTGAAAACTCTGCTGATGTCCTATGGGATATTTTCACTAATTTCCGACCTTAGTTTATTTCTTACCTTGTTACATGACTAATTTATTGTTGGTTGATTCCTATTCCCTTAATTAGAATCTGTGAACCTAGCCTCTATTGTATGCTTGTACTGAGTTGAAATTGTTTCCTTATATGTTAAATGCATGTCACATATGGGAACTTCCCTTATTTGCCATTTGCATGCTAGCCGTTTGAACTTAACCCCTTCAATTAAGGGGTACTTATGTTGATTTTACACTATTCTGAATATTCCTCTTAGCTAGATATGGTATCTTTCCTTATTTACTGTCTGTTTATTACCGTTTGATTTTGACTCCTCAATTAGAGGGAGTACTGATATTAATGTGCACTTCGATAATTTGCAAAAAAACATGTTATTTGTTACCTTATTTGACACCTATCTTTAAAACTATATATACACACTACTCTTTCATTAAGGACACGAATACACACCTTGTTCTACTCTTTTTTTACTCACACACACATTCTATTGCTCCTCTTGATTGCTTGCTATTACTAGTCGGCTGAAATCCAAGACTAGTTGCTCTGTTTACTTACTCCTTGCTCTATATTTGTTGTCTTCAACTAGTATGTTTCTATGTGTGGTTTTAATGTGCGACCTGTAATTGAGATGCTTTCTTGTCTGTGTAGTTATGGTAGGTATTACCTCTTTAGAGTCAACATGCCCTTTTGAATCAGTAACTGGACCCTATTGTGTTTAATACTTGTATGATGTTGACTAGTTCTAGTAATGCACCTATTGGGCCATCAACCCAAGCTGTTTTAATGTCATGCGTAGTATAAAATCCTACATTCTATTATCTCCTAATCCCCCTGAATTCCCTAAGCAGTTTTTGATCTTATAACTATGTCTAAGTGCTACCATCTGCACCATTTGCAAGGACCTTGTCCATTATGTGTCTACCATACAAGCTCTATTTGTCCCCAATTCTCATAATCCTTGTTTGAAGGTTGTTCTTTCAGTATTGCAGAACCTGTTTTGGTTCTGTGTTTGGTCTGTAGTTTATGTGATTCCACTACTGTTTTTCAAAAGCTGTTTTACCAAACAAGTCCCTCTTATTTTACAAAGTTGTTTCAAACCAGTCTCTTTTAACATTGTTTTCTACTAAACCTTTTCAAACTTATCTCCTGCACTTCACTTGATTCCTAGATCTTTAAGTCCTGCCCCCATCAGTGTGAGCACTGTTTTGGGACCCTGGAGCTCCCTCTGAACTCTGACACACTGAGGCAGGTACTTCCACACTGTACATGTTCAACTCTTGGTTACCAAGTCTGGGTGTGAGCATTGCCCGGGAGCCCTTGAGGTCCTTAGGGAACTTTGACACACCCGGATTATGAAAAGGCTATGAAACACCATATGGCAATGAGGTTGGGAGGATTTGGGACTAATTGAAGGCTCTCTATAGCATAACTTCTTATTTTTCTGTTTTGGTTATGATTCTTGGCCTGCAATAATTTGTAAACAACTTTCGGGGATGGATAGTGAAAAGGGAAAGGGATAACTTGCATGCTACAAGGGTAGAAATCATGCTTAGGTTTTTATTTCCTATCCGTGCAATAGATATCATGTTTAGGCCCATATATTCAAATTCATGCATTAGCAATCATGTTTCATAGGTTTCATACCTGCTGTTCAGCATACTCACTTTTGCTTAGAAAAATCCTGCAAATAAATGATGTTCTCCACTATCACTGCCATGTACGCCTAAAAATCCTGTTTTTGGTTAAACAACATTAAGGAACATGTTATTTTTTCATCTCCCGAAACTTTGTTTAAACATTGCAATATTGACGCCTAGAAATCCTGTTTTTAGGCTAAACAACATTAATGAACTAGCTGTTTGGCGTTTCCTGAAACTGTATTTAAAATGTTGACACTTCGAAATCCTGTTTTAAGATAGAATAATGCTAATAAACAAGTCGTCTTCAGTATCTCCTGAAATTATGATTAATGTTGTGACTACTGCGCATTTAGAAATCATGTTTAGGAATTCTGCATATGCATCTCTACCTGTGCATTAGATATCATGTTATAAAGTCCTAATCGCTCAATTACACTCAGTCTAATTATTGATTCTTATAAGAAGTATGAACAATCTCACTTAATTCTAGTAGCCAACCAGTATTAATTTCTGTGTTGTGAATAACCTAGAACAACGTGTTTTTAAAAAAAAAATTACAACTGTTCTTTTAAGTAATCTTGGCTACTTATACTGTCCCACGCCTAGGAAAGTCTTAGGTGATAAAAAATTCTAAAAACTGGAAATCTTCCTCTTTGTGTGTGTTGCTCAATGTTATTGGGTTCTTTTAATCAGTAGGCAAACTAATTTGGAGTCTCAAGCAATAACAAAACTGCCTGTTTATTCTCTGAATTCACCTAGACACCATGTTTTTGGATCTCAATTATTAATACTGCCCTTGTATGTCTTTGAGTACTGCTAATTATGTGCATAATATTTGGAGGTAAACATGAGCCTCTTAAATGCTCCTATGTGTTCCCATTTACTGCAATCCTAAATGTTCTTATTTGTCGCTTTAGAATTTTTCCTTTAAACATGAGGGTCTGCCTAGTACCTCCCTCTAGGATAGTAGTCCTAACCTCCTCCGGGACTGATAGGATGGGACGGGTAATAGCACGCAATAAAGTTCGTGACCAACACGCGCTTTAATTACCTTCACGGGGTGGGAAAGGGTAGAATGTAGATATGATGACCGATGCGCTAATACCACGTATAGCCCCTCTCCGAGGAGTGTCATACCGGGTATTTCATTGATGTGATCCATATTATTTTAAACCTAGGACATCCCTTCCCTTAAATGTTAGATTATAACTTTTTCCAAAAAACTTGGTAATTTTATAATTGTCCCAAACACTTGCTTGCTTAATATTTGAAATCCCCTCTTACTTGAGCCCCTTTACTTGTTATTTGTTAAACTGCACAAATTCACGAAAACCATTTGGCCGGGACCCACACTTGTGGATCCTGAGGGGTGCCTAACACCTTCCCCTTGGGATAATTTCAAGCCCTTACTCTATCTCTGGTTAGTAACGTAGTTGTAAATGAACCCCCTAGGTGCCCTAACGCACCTTTAAAATCATTAGGTGGCGACTCTCAAAATATGCAAACCCCTTTCCCAAAAAGGAAAGAGCTGCCTCGACCCGAATGTCCTGCACCCGATCTCCCCGCGAGGGAAAAAGGGAGCGCGACAACCCCGACCCCCCTTTTTCAAAACACGAGGTTCAGACCAAAAACCAATCGCCCATTCACCCACGAGCCCGAATATGTAATTAGTTTTGAAATCCGACCCTAAAACGAGGTGTAAATTCAAATTATTAAAGAGCCCTAACTCTACCCAAATCCCTAATTTTCTACCTGTACAAAAACATGATTTAGGCCTAGAAATCTGGGTGTTGATAAATATTGTAGAAAATGGGTCTAAGATTACATACCTATGAATTTGTGGTGAAGTTCTCTATCAAGAATCGCCCAATTTGGAGTTTGGAAGAAGAAGTTATGAAATTTTTGTTTAATCCCGTATGTATTATGTTTTAAAAATCACTGGGCGAAATTATACATCGCGTTCGCGAGCCCTTGGTCGCGTTAACATAGGCTTAGCTTACTTGGTATATGTGTTCGCGAGCCTCAGGCTGCGTTCGCGTAAGGTTATGACTACCCAGCCTCCAGCCCCTTACTTACCCTGTGCGTTCGCGATCCACGGGACGCGTTCGCGTAGATTCACAGCCCAGTGCTCCGCTTTCACGTCTCACCCTACGCGTTCGCATAGAGTAAACCCAGGCCCCTTCCCCATTGCTCTTCGCGTTCGCGTGGTTACCACGCGTTCGCATAGGGTAACGCACCAGACACCAGAAAATAGCCAAAAACCAGATTTTTGAGTCTAAACACACCCCGACACCTACCCGAAACTCACCCGAGCCCTCGGGGCTCCCAACAAACTATGCACACAACCTCAAAAACATTCTATGGATTACTCGTGCGATCAAATCGCCAAAATAACATCTTAAACAACGAATTTAACCCCAAAATCAATGAAAATTTCCCAAAACTTCTAAAACATCAAACTTTGCATCTACGAGTCCGAATCAAATCAAATAACTTCCGTTTCTTACCAAATTTTATAGACATGTTATAAATATTAAATCGAACCTATACCGATCTTCGGAACAAAAATATGGGCCCGATACCACATATTTCACATATAATTACACTTTCAAAAATCCTTTATATTTTCAGAAAATAATTTCTTTCAAAAATTCATTTCTCGGTCTTGGGACCTCGGAATTCGATTCCGAGCCTATGCCCAAGTCCCATATTTCCCTACGGACCCTCTAGGACCGTCAAATCACAGGTCCGGGTCCGTTTACCAAAAATGTTGACCAAAGTCAACTTAATTCAAATTTCAAAATCAAACTTATCTTTTTTTCTCAATATTTCACATAAATGCTTCCCGGCTACACGCCCGGGATGCGCACGTAAATCATGGTGAGAAGAAAGGAGATTTTCATGACCTCGGAACACAGAATTAACTAGAAATACACGGGATGATCTTTTGAGTCATCACAATCTCCACCTCTAAAACAAATGTTCGTCCTCGAACGGACATAGAAATGTACCTGAATCGGGAAAAGGATGGGGATATCGGCTCCGCATATCGGACTCGGACTCCCAGGTAGCTTCCTCGACAGGCTAACCTCTCCACTGAACATAAAGCGAAAAATAACTCTTCGATTTCAACTACCGAATCTGCCGGTCTAATATGGCTATCGACTCCTCCTCATAAGTCAAATCCTTGTCCAACTGGACATTGTTGAAGTCTAGCCCATGAGATGGTTCGGTGAGATACTTGAAACACTGGATGCACGGGTGATAAACTTGGTGGCAAAGCAAGCCTGTAGGACGCCTCTCCTACTTTTTCAAAAATCTCAAAGGGACCAATATACCTAGGGCTCAGCTTGCCCTTATTTTCGAACCTCATCACGCCCTTCATGGGCGACACCCGAAGCAATACCCGGTCTCCTAACATGAATGCCAAATCACGAACTCTGCGGTCTACATAACCTTTCTGCCTGGACTAAGTTGTACGAAGTCTATCATGAATGATCTTCACTTTATCCAAGGCATCCTATACTAACTCTGTACCCAACAACCTAGCCTCTCCCAGCTCGAACCACCCAACTAGCGACCGACACCGCCTACCATACAACGCCTCATAAGGAGCCATCTAAATGCTAAACTAATAACTGTTGTTGTAGGAAAACTCAACTAAAGGCAAAAACGGGTCCCATGAACATCCAAAGTCAATGACACATGCTCGCAACATATCCTCCAAGATCTGAATAGTACGCTCGGACTGTCCGTCCGTATGAGGATGAAATGTTGTGCTCAACTCAACCCGTGTGCCCGACTCACGTTGAACTGCTCTCCAAAAATGGGAGGTAAACTGAGTACCTCGGTCAGAAATAATGGACACGGGCACACCATGCAGGCGAACAATCTCCCTGATGTAAATCTCTGCCAATCTCTCTGAAGAATATGAAACTGATACAGGGATGAAGTGTGATGACTTGGTGAGCCAATCCACAATGACCCATACCTAATCGAACTTCCTCTGAGTCCGTGGGAGCCCAACTACGAAATCTATGGTGATACCCTCTTACTTCCACTCGGGAATCTCAATCTGCTGCATCAAACCACCAGGTCACTGGTGCTTGTACTTCACCTGTTGACAGTTCAAGCACTGTTCCACATATGCCACAATATCTTTCTTCATCCTCCGTCACCAATAATGTTGCCACAAATCCTGCTACATCTTTGCGGCGCCCGGATGAATGAAATACCGGGAACTATGGGCCTTCTGCAATATCAGCTCATGAAGACCATCAACATCAGGCACACAAATACGGCCCTGCATCCTCAAGACTGCATCATCACCAACTGAAACCTACTTGGCACCTCCGTGCCGAACCGTATCCCTAAGGACACATAAATGACGATCATCATGTTGTCGGTCCCGAATACGATCAAACAATGAAGAACGGCCCACATTATAAGCCAATACACTGCTAGTCTCAGAAATATCCAATCTCATGAACCGATTGGCTAAAGCCTGAACATCTAACGCAAGCGGTCGCTCCCCGACCGGAATATAAGCAAGACTACCCATGCTGACTGACTTCTGGCTCAAAGCATCGGCCACCATATTGGCCTTCTCCGGATGATATAAGTTGGTAATGTCGTAGTCTTTCAACAGGTCCAACCATCTTCTCTGCCTCATATTAAACTCTTTCTGCTTGAACATATATTGCAAACTCTTATGATCTGTGAACACCTCACATGACAGACCATACAGATAGTGCCTCCAAATCTTCAGCGCATGGACAATGGCTGCTAACTCTAAATCATGAACTTGATAGTTCTTTTCATGAACCTTCAACTGACGTGAAGCATAAGCTATAACCTTGCCATCCTGCATCAACACTGCACCAAGTCCAACCCGTGAAGTATCACAATACATAGTATATGGCCCTGAACATGTGGGTAAAACCAACACCGGTGCCATGGTCAAGGCCATCTTGAGCTTCTGAAATCTCGCCTCACACTCATATGACCACATGAACTGGGTACCCATCTGAGTCAACCTGGTCATCGGGGCTGCAATAGATGAAAATCCCTCCACAAACCGATGATAGTAACCTGCTAAGCCCAAGAAGCTCCAAATCTCCGTAGCTAAGGTGAGTCTAGGACAATCTCTGACTGCTGAAATTTGCCGATACAACATGGCCCAGAAATGTAACCGAACTCAACCAGAATTCACACTTCAAAAATTTGGCATACAACTGACTGTCCTTCACCCACCGGTGTAGATACATATACAGGACAACTTGAATGTGCTGCTCGTGCTCCTCCCGACTGCGGGAGTAAATCAAAATATCCTCAATGAAGACAATCACGAACAAATCCAAATAAGGCCTGAACACTTGGTTCATCAACTCCATGAAAGCGGCTGGGGAATTTGTCAACCCAAACGACATCACCAAGAACTCATAATGCCCGTACCGAGTGCGAAAGGCTGTCTTAGGGACATCAGACGCCCTTGTTCTTGATAGTAACCTTATTCAATTACCGATAATCAATGCACATCCTCATCGTTCCGTCCTTTTTCTTATCAAACAACACCCGTGCACCCCAAGGAGAAACACTAGGCCTAATAAAGCCTTTATCTAGCAAATCCTAAAACTGATCCTTCAACTCCTTTAGCTCTGGGGGGGCCATACGATATGGTTGAATAGAAATGGGTTGAGTGCCCGGAGCCAAATCATTGCGAAAGTCAATGTCCCTGTCGGGTGGCATACCTGACAGGTCTGCACGAAAAACCTCTGGAAACTCATGAGCAATGGGCACAGACTCCATAGAAGGAACCTCCGCACTGGAATCACGAACATAAGCCAAATAGGCCAAACACATCTTCTCAACCATGCGTCGAGCCTTCAAATACGAGATAACCCTTCTGGAAGAATGATTTGGAGTACCCCTCCACTCCAATCGAGGTACTCCTGGCAACGCCAAGGTCACAGTCTTGGCATGACAGTCCAGAATAGCATGATAAGGAGACAACCAATCCATCTCCAAGATGACATCGATGTCCACCATATCAAGGAGTAAAAGATCTACACGGGTCTCAAAACCAATAATATCCACTATATATGATCGATAGACTCGATCTACCACAATAGAATCACCCACCGGTGTAGATACATATACAGGAGTACTCAGGGAATCACGAGGCATAATCAGATAAGGAGAAAAATATGAGGACACGTAGGAATACGTGGACCCCGCATCAAACAAAACCGAAGCGTCCCTGCTGCAAACTAAAACCATACCTGTAATGACTGCATCGGAGGCCTCAGCCTCAGGTCTTGCGGGAATAGCATAGCATCGGGGTTGGGCCCCACCAATTTGAACATCCCTGGGTCGACCTACTGCGGGTTGACCTCTACCTCTAATAGCCTATCCTCCACCTCTAACTGTCTGTCCTCCATCTCTAGCACCTCGATCTCCAGCCCTAGCTGGCTGAGGGGGTGGTGGAGCACCTGGTGCGAGAATCATAGCACGGGAACCCTGATGCTGAGAACCACTTGAAGCTCGGGGGCAAAACCTAGGAATGTGTCCTGGACCACCACAAGCATAACAAGATCTCTGCTGCTGAGACTGCTGGCCTTGAAACTGTCCCTGTCGACCAAAATAACCACTCTGAAAGCTCTGGAGCGGCAGTGCACTGATAGGAGCTGGTGGTGCACTGCGGGATACCTGAAGTGCTGACTGGAATGGTCTAGGAGGATGACATCTGCTAAAAGAATCCCTGCCTCCAGATGAGGCACCACTGAATCGGCCAAAATGACAAGGCCTCTTGTCAGACACCTGACCACTGCCCTGTAATAAGTCCATCTCTACTCACCTGGCCATATTGGCCGCCTCCTGAAATGAAATATCAATACATGTCTCTTTGGCCATCTGTAGTCTAACCAACTGAGCTAGCCTCTCAGTAAACCTCCTCACCCTCTCCCGGTCGGTGAGGAGTATCATGATAGCATGTCGGGCTAAAGTGATGAATCTGGTCTCATACTGTGTAACTCTCATAGATCCCTGCTGGAGACGCTCAAACTACCTCCAGAGGTCCTCTCTCTAGATGACTGGAAGGAACTTCTCCAAGAAAAACTCGGAGAACTAAGCCCAAGACAAAGGCGAAGATCCAGCTGGTCTGGTCAAGCAATAATCCCTCAACCAAGTCTTGGTGGAACCCGAAAGACGGAAAGTAGCAAAATCGACCCAATTGGTCTCTACGATCCCCATGTTCCGAAGAACCTCATAGCAACTGTCTAAGTAATACTTGGGATCCTCTGATGGTTCACCACTGAAAGTAGAAGGAGACAACTTGGTAAACCGGTCCAATCTCCATAAAGCATCGGCAGACATAGCTGCTCCCTTGACGGCCTGTGCCATAATACCCGGCTGAGCTACCCCAACTGTCTGAGGTGCTGGAGTCTGGAACTGAGAAGATAACTGCTCTGGTGTTCGGGTGGCAGGAGTCTGGGCCCCTCCCCCAGCCCAAGAGACGGCTGGTGCTGTAGGAAGTAGACCTACCTGAGCCACGCTCTCCATAAGGCCCACTAAACGGACCAGAGCGTCCTGAAGTACCGGGGTGGCAATGAACCCCTCTCGGACTTGAGCTGGTCCAACCAGAACTGTCTGAGTAGGAACCTCATCGACAAACTCTACCTGAGGATCCTTCACTGGGGTTGCTGCTCTGGGTTGCGCTCTGCCCCGGCCTCGGCCTCTAGTACGACCTCGACCTTGTCCTCGGTCCCTCGTAGGAGCTGCAACTGGAGGATCGGGCTGCTAATCGGCAGATGAGGAAGTACGTGTTCTCGACATCTGCGAGAGAATAGAATAGAAACTTAGTTAGCATTTAGAATTCAAATCGCACGACATAGAAGAATATATGTGAAGTTATTCTTAACTTTGCAGTCTCTGGGCGATAAGTACAGACGTCTACGTACCGATCCCTCAGACTCTACCAAGCTTGTCCGTGAATTGTGAGACTTAGGCAACTTAGTGCTCTGATACCAACTTGTCACGACCCGAAATTCCCACCGTCGGGACCGTGATGGCACGTAACGTTGAACCCGCTAGGCAAGCCAACGTAAATACTCAAATTTGTCATAATCCTTTATTTTTAAATGAGAACAAGTGAAATACGACATTTTCATAAATAAAAGCATAAGATGAAAACATAATAAAAGTACATAACTCAATTCATTCATTTTACGAATTCTAAAAAATAACCAAAACCCAGATCTTTGGGGTCACACTGTCACGGACCATCTACGAATAATACATGTAAGGGTCTGAAAGAAGTAAATACATATGTTTCTGAAGTAGCTAAAAACAGAAAATAAAGAAGTGGAAGGGGACGCCAAGGCCTGCGGACGCCTGCAGTACTACCTCGGTGTCTCCTGGTGGACTGAAGAAAGCCTCCTAGCTCTAGTGTCCACATGGTCCTGTACCTGGATCTGCACAACAAAGGATGTGCAGGTGTAGTATCAGTACAACCGACCCCATGTACTGAGTACGTGTCGAGCCTAACCTCGGCGAAGTAGTGACGAGGCTAGGACACGACAACCAAGATAACCTGTGCAATATAATAATACTCTGAAGGAATAATAATAAATCAGGGATTAACATCTAAGTACAAGAGAAAAAGGGAACATGCTGGGGGAAGAGAGATAGCAATTAACAGGAATAACTAAATAAGACAACGGAGTAAATATTAAAATAATAGCAGGAATTAACAACACAGAGAAAGCAGTGCACGGTATAACCCTTCGTGCTTTTACTCTCATCCTCACCAAATAATAAATGCAAGTACACGGCATCACCCATCGTGCTTTTACTCTCATCCTCACAATAATCAATAAAAACGGCACGGGGCTCCTAACCAAATATGCACACAACCTCAAAAATATCCAACAGACAAACTCGTGCGATCAAATCGCCAAAATAACATCTTAAACAATGAATTTAACCCCAAAATCAATGAAAATTTCCCAAAACTTCTAAAACATCAAACTTTGCATCTACGAGTCCGAATCACATCAAATGACTTTCGTTTCTTACCAAATTTTACAGACATATTATAAATATTATCTCGAACCTGTACCGGGCTCCGAAACAAAAATACAGGGCCGATACCACTTATTTCACATATAATTAAACTTTCAAAAATCCTTTATATTTTCTCAAAACCATTTCTTTCAAAAATTCATATCTCGGGCTTGCGACCTCGGGATTCGATTCCGATCATACGCCCAAGTCCCATATTTCCTACGGACACTCCAGGACCGTCAAATCACGGGTCCGGGTCCGTTTACGAAAAATGTTTACCAAAGTCAACTTAATTCAAATTTCAAAATCAAATTTGTCATTTTTCTCAGTTTTTCACATCAAGGCTTCCCGGCTACACGCCCGGGATGCGCATGCAAATTGAGGTGAGATGAAAGGAGATTTTCATGACCTCGAAACACAGAATTAACTAGAACTACGCGAGATGATCTTTTGGGTCATCACATATCATGACGAGTTCGCTGTCACATCTCTGGGTCACATTCACCGCAGGGTGTTTGTATTTATTGTATGCTTTCTAGGCTTGATAGTGTTCCTGACAAAGAGGGAAGGGATTCATACCAGACTAGCCAAGGTAACAAGGGCTTTGATGGAAGGGATCGATGGGCAAACCTTCAGCATTGTCCCTATGATCTTAGTTGATATATACCGAGCCTTGGAGCGTTGTCAAAGAGGGGTTAAACACTTCGAGGGTTGTAACTTATTTCTGCAGTTGTGGCTTTTAGAACATCTTCAAAAGGGCCAATATCACCAATAACTTCCGCGAAGGGCTTGGAATGACCACATTGCTTTCCATCACCCCAAGAGGATGACCTACATCCTAGACATATTTGCTCAGCCAGAAACTACCCAAGAGTGGGTGGAATTTTTTGATAATCTAACCGAGGAGCAGGTGTAATGAATGTTCGAATGGTTCCCAACGAACGAGTTCATCATCAGGTCCAGGGATGCGCTGCACTTAGTGTTGATCGGGTTAAGAGGTATATATCCTTATCTTCCTATCCGAGTCATGAGGCAGGAGGGCATGAAACATGTTGTACCGAGGGTTTCCAAGATGGGTCACTTGAGAGCAGATTTCCAGCACGACGACGTCCCTTACAAGTGCCAAGCTCATCACATGTGGCACTGCAAAATCATCATGGAGAATAATACTATTGAACCAGTCAGGTGCTATGCTGGGTGTGCACATTTTTACCAAGCATCGATGGAAGACTACTTGTACAAGGTAGTAAGGCCAGGAATCAGTCGAGGCAACAGAATCATAGACGAAGATGTTGAGGCTCAGGTTAAGTACAACCGACTGCGCAAAAGGGTCCATGATTCCGAAAATGAACATCGGGAAATACATGAGACCAACAAGAGGTTGATTGAGGAATGGAAAGAGATGGCTATACTTTCCAATAGGAAGCTAGAATATCTGGAGCGAGGTATAGTACAGTTAGAGGGCCAGGTCATCAAAAGGATCGAGAATTGCCAGAACGCCGAGAGGAATACAAGAGGACATTTGGCTAGAGCGTACTTGTTGTTGGGACTGCGCGAGCTGGGAAATTTGTTCGATGGACTCAAGAATATCGAATCTGGGGAAGGTCTTTCTGGGACCAAATATGCTACATTTACCTTTTTGCTTTCATCTATGTAATAAGGCCAAGTTCCATTAGTGACTTATTTCCTATTTGTTATTTTAGTATCGTTTTGGGATTCGTCTATTTACATTAATGAAATGAGGCATTTTGGCACCTAAGTTCTCCAAATAAACTTGTCGCTAGGCCTACCTCGGGCATAACGAGGCACCCCAAATTAGGACACGTTTACTAATCTGCAATATGTGTTTAAATACCGCAAATACTTTTGTCATAATCCTCACTGACTTGGCTAACTTGTGTTTTTATTTTATTTTCTTTTGATTATTACCCATCCCCAAAGGTTGGTTCGTGCATTATGGAATCATCAGCATATCATACAAGATCTAAGGGCCATCCACCTTCTCTTCCTCCTAGTCCACCTAAAGGCAAAGGCAAGGGAAAAATGGAAGACTTGAATAACATCAGAAAGGAATACACTACACCAGTTGAACATACAGAAGCTTTTGACAGTCGGGGTACTCAGGTCTAGAATGATGCCGTGTCGCAACTTGAACAAAGGCTATTGAAACTTCAAGCAGAACTTGAACATGTTCGGAACCTAGCGAAAGTCCTTCTCACTTAGTGTTCCGGATGTCAACCACCCAAACACTCGAAACCCCGCACAATCTCAGAATACACCCAACAAACAGAATCCTCCTGCAACTCACCACTATACAACCCCACCGTAAAATCAAACCATCCCGCCACAATACCAACAAAACACTTGCCACACTCCGAGAAACACCCCACCAATCATTCCTGAATCACAAAAATTCCACCAACGATCACCTCTATGCTCAGGCACTAGGCCACCAGAATAACCCATATACGTGGAGACTCTACCTCACTCCATCCAACCTATCTCTTACACACCAGAATCCAGTGAGAAGGATATGCTTATCAAGAACTTGGCCGAAGAACTCAAGAAATTGTCTAGCCGAATTTAAGGCGTGGAATGAGGTAAAGGGATCAAAGGATTGAATTACGAAGATCTCTGTATAGAGCCTAATGTAGAACTACCATAGGGTTACCAACCTTTCAAGTTTGAGATGTTCGACGGTACTGGTGATCCCAGGGTCCATCCGAGGACCTAATGTGACAAATTGGTCGGAGTTGGAAGAGACGAGAAGATCCGGATGAAATTGTTCATAAGGAGCCTGAAAGGGGATGCTTTGTCTTGGTACATGAGCTAGGACCCTAAGAAGTGGTTTAATTAGGTATGTATGACATCAAATTTCATGGACCGATTCAGGTTCAACACGCAAAATGCACCAGACGTGTTTTACATCCAGAATCTCAAGAAGAAGCCCACTGAAACCTTTCGCGAGTATGCCACTCGCTGGAGGTCTGAAGAAGCCAAGGTCAAGCCTACACTGGACGAAAAGCAAATGAATAAATTCTTTGTCAGGGCACAGGACCCGCAATATTATGAGAGAGATGGTGATTGAAAATCACAATTTCTTTGACATCATCTAGCTGGGTGAGAGAAATGAAGAAGGTATTAAGAGCGGAATGGTCACTAATTTTGAAGCACTACAAGCCACGAACAAGGCATTGCAATCCGATGGCATATCTAAGAAGAAAGTCGTAGAAGCGGTAATGGTTCCACAGGGACCCAAATCTCCACTGACATATCGAACCTCTCAACTTACATACCAAGCACCCCTACCTACATATCAGTTGTCCCCTCCACCTACTTATCAACCCACATCTCCCAGATACTCCCAACCAGCCACTGTTTATCACACCTACAACTCCCAACTGTCTCACTTCCAGTCACCTCCAGCTCGCTAAAATTTCCCAAGACCTCGACCCAACTTTGGCTGCAGGCCACCCAAATAATATACTGCCATTACCGAGCCAATTGACTAGATTTATCAAAGGCTAAAAGTCGCTGGTTACGTCACACACATACCTGTTGTAGCCACTGAGAATCCATCCCAATGGGTCAATCCAAACAAAACCTGTGCATACCATTCCGACATAAAGGGACATACCATCAATGAATGCCACTCGTTGAAGGATGAAATCCAATATTTGATTGATAGAAATAGATGAAGAATGGAGGCATCAATGTGATAGAAATAGATGAAGAATGGGACCCAGAAGGATCAATCGGGTTAATTAAAGAAGGTGATGATCCCAAGAAGCCAGCGGTTACACTTAATCCCATTATAGTACAGATTCATTTGTCAGGAGATGTTGAGGTAACTACATCAATCCCGTTCGAGCTTGAAGTAACACCACCTACAGACGCACCTGTGTCGTTTGAGGTTGAAGTAATGCCACCTGCCATGACGCCTATCCCATTTGCCCAGGGTTAGGTAGCTGAAGCTAGAAGGAAAAGAAAGGTAAAGATAGAAGAAGCCAGTGTTGCACATGGGATGACCAGGACCGGCATGGTCTATAGACCTGAGCACTTGGGAGAGTCTAGCAAACATGCTTACAACAGGCCTCCCGTCATTGAAACAGGTCCGGAGGATCTCTAGAGGAAGGTGTAAGCGAGGGAGTACTCAGTCATAGATCATATGAACAAAACTCCAGACCAGATATCCATCTTATCATTGGTGCAAAATTCGTAAGAACATAGGAGTGCTCTGATGAAGGTGTTGAATGAAGCTTATGTACCTAATAACATCACAAGAGGAGCGATGGCCAACATGGTGGGGCAGGTATTAGAAATCCAAAAGATTACTTTCCACGAGGATGAACTACCACCTGAAGGTTTGAGTCACAACAGGGCACTGCACATTACCGTGCAATGTGAAGATAACTTAATTACCAGGGTTCTGATCGATGAAGGGTCCAACTTTAATATTTTTCCATTGACAATACTAAAGAGGTTGGGAAAAGGACTTTACGAAATACGAGAAGGATATATGAAATTAAAGGCATTTGACGAGTCTCAGAGAGCCACCATCGGAGAAATCAGTCTATGTTTGCAAATGGGGCCTACATGGTTCGAGGTCGAATTTCAGGTGTTAGATATATTTGCGCCCTATAATATGTTATTAGGACGACCATGGATACATGTCACTGGGGCTGTGGCATTGACTTTGCGTCGGGCGATAAAATTTGAATGGAATCATCAGGAGGTATTTATCCATGGAGATGAGAGAAACCCCATCTACAACCGCCAGACTATCCCGATAATTGAGGGTAGAAGAAGGCTTGGTGGAGAAACTTACCACCACATCGAGCGGGTCAATGCAATAGACAAGGATAAGTGGTGGAGTAGTAAGATTGAAATCATAATGAATCTGAGAGGAAACGAACCTGGCAAGGGTCTCAGTAAGAATATTCAAGGCATTTCCAAGCCGATACAGTTGAAGGGCTATGGCACTACCTTTGTCCTGGGTTATCAGTAAACTTGGCAAGAGTACGAAGACTGGTCTCCACCATGGCGTGGTCCTTACTATCCATTAGATCATCCCATACCGCACTTGGAACAGACTTTCCAACAAGCCGACATCATATGGGGATCAGAGGAGGAGGAAGCATTAGCAGCCTTAAGGAACTTATTCCTGGAGGACGAGGATATGGACTGTTGTGTTATTGTCGAGGAGGAGGAGGAAGAAGGCCCTACCATCCAAGCTGTGAGCAAGGGATCATTCCTCAGAAACTGGACTGACAGACCGTCAAAGGCCCGACGAGTCTCAGGGTAGCAAGGCTGAACAAGCACTGTTTATTTCGTTTACTAATGATTTCCTTTTGGCATTTTCTGTTTTAAATAAAATCTACAGTGTTCTAAAAACGTTTATTTAAATTACTGAAAATCGCTTTTATGTTTTAACGAATCAGTATTTATTATTATCATTTTTCTCTCATACTTTTATCTATACAGCATTATTATTTCCTATCTTGATGAACCAATGACTGTGACATGTAATGAGACAATGCAACAAAAGGATAGTGATTCAGAAGAAGAAGATATCATACCCGAGGAAATCGTCAGAGAAGTAGAGGACTTTGGGAACAAGCCTAAGTCCAATGTGGACGATACTGAGGTAATCAACTTGGGAGATTCAGAAACTGTTAAAGAAACTCGCATCAGCATCCACTTGTCTCCGTCACAAAGGGAAGAGTATACACAATTCTTGAAAGAATATGAGGACATATTTGCATGGTCATGCGACGATATGACCGGACTAAGTACATCCATCGTGGCTCACAAGTTTCCCACGAATCCGATGTGCCCACCAGTAAAGCAGAAGCTCCGGAAATTCAAGCCTGATATGAGCTTGAAAATCAAGAAAGAAGTCACTAAACAAATCAACACCAAAATCCTCAGGGTGGTTGAATACCCAACATGGTTAGCCAACATCATGCCAGTACCGAAGAAGGATGGAAAGGTCAGGGTTTGTGTCGATTACTAGGATCTCAACCGAGCTAGTCCGAACGATGATTTACCTCTTCCAAACATACACATCCTAATTGAAAATTGTGTCAAACATGAACTCCAATCATTTGTGGATTGTTTCGCCGGTTACAATCAGATTTTGATGGATGAAGAGGACGCTGAGACAATAGCTTTCATTACGCCATGGGGAGTATACTGTTACAAGATGATGCCATTCGGCCTAAAGAATGTTGGGGCCACTTACTTGAAGGCAATGGCTACTATCTTCCACGACATGATACATAAGGAGATCAATGTGTATGTGGACGACGTCATCATCAAGTCCAAGAAAGCCAAGACCATATAGCATATTTAAGGAAGTTCTTCAACATATTGTGAAAATACAACTTGAAATTAAACCCCGCAAAACATACATTCGAGGTTCTTGCCAGAATATTGCTTGGGTTCATCGTCAGCCGCCGAGGAATAGAACTGGATCCATCAAAAGTCAAGGCGGTCCAGGAATTGCCACCACTGAGAAATAAGATGGACGTAATGAGTTTTCTGGGATGGTAAATTATATCAGCCGGTTCATAGCCCGGTCCACATTCATATGTGAACCAATCTTCAAGATGATAAAGAAAGATGTTGCAACCAAATGGACCGAGGATTGTCAAAAGGCTTTTGACAGAATCAAGGAGTACTTATCAACACCGCCAGTTTTTGTCCCGCCAGAGCCAGGTAGACCCTTGTTACTCTACCTTGCAGTATTCGATGGAGCTTTCGGCTGCGTTATGGGGCACTACGACGAGACAGGAAGAAAGGAACAGGCTATCTATTATCTGAGTAAGAAGTTTACCCCATACGAGGCACGGTACTCTCTGCTGGAACGTAGTTGTTGTGCTCTAACCTGGGTAGCCCAGAAGCTGAGGCACTACTTCTGTGCCTACACAACATACCTCATATCAAGGATTGATCCCTTGAAGTGTTTCTTTAATAAACCCATGCCCACTGGCAAACTGGCCAAATGGCAAATCCTACTGAGTGAGTTCGACATCATCTATGTGACTCAAAAAGCGATCAAGGGACAGGCACTGGCAGATCATCTTGTAGAAAATCCTGTGGGTGGAGAATACGAACCTCTGAAAAGGTATTTTCCCGATGAAGAAGTATTGTTCATAGGAGAAGACATTGTTGAATCCTATGATGGCTGGAGGATGTTATTTGACGGAGCAACAAATTTAAAAGGAGTCGGCATTGGAGCGGTCTTGGTATTGGAAATCGGCCAGCATTATCCAGTATCTGCTAAACTCAGATTTCCCTGCACCAACAACATGGCAGAGTATGAAGCTTGCATACTAGAGCTCAACATGGCCATCGACATGAATATTCGGGAGCTGCTGGTAATCGGTGATTTGTATTTGCTTATACACTAGGTACAAGGAGAATGGGCCACCAAGAACTCCAAGATACTGTCGTATCTGCACCATGTGCAGGAATTTAGAAAGAGGTTCACAAAAAAAGAATTTTGCCATGTTCCCAGGATTCAGAATGAGTTTGCCGATGCATTGGCCACTTTGTAACCCATGATACAACATCCAGACAAGAACTTCATCGATCCTATCCCAGTAAAGATCCATAGTCAGCCGACATATTGTGCCCATGTTGAAAAAGAAGTATATGTGAAACCTTGGTTCCACGATATTAAGGAATACTTGGCAAAGGGAGAGTACCCGTAGCATGCAAATCATAATAAAAAACGCACGCTTCGTAGGTTGTCCAATAGTTTCTTTCATAGCGGAGGAATCCTGTATAGGAGAACTCTTGATTAGGGATTACTAAGGTGTGTCGACGCAAAGGAAGCTTCTAAACTACTTGAAGAAATACATGTTGGGACCTGCGACCCGCATATGAATGGCTTTGTCTTGGCTAAAAAGATACTCAAAGCCAATTATTTCTGGATGACCATTGAAACGGACTGCATCTAGTATGTTCGAAAATGCTACCAATGTCAGGTACATGTAGACATGATAAAGGTACCCCCAAACGAGCTCAATGCAACTAGCTCACCTTGGCAATTCGCCTCCTGTGGAATGGATGTCATTTGCCCAATCGAGCCCACCCCCTCAAATGGGCACTGATTCATCTTGGTAGCTATTTATTACTTCACCAAATGGGCCGAAGCAGCATCTTACAAAACAGTGACTAAGAAAGTCGTGGTAGACTTTGTCCGCGACCAGATTGTTTGTTGATTCAGGGTTGCATAATCAATCGTCACTAACAATGCCTCCAATATTAACAATGATCTAATGAAGTCCGTGTGCGATCCTTTCAAAATCAAGCACAAGAATTCCACAGCCTATAGACATCAGATCAACCGGGTTGTAGAAGCTGCCAACAAGAATATCAAGAAGATATTGAGAAGGATGGTAGAAAATTACAAACAGTGGCACGAAAAGCTGTTATTTGCCTTATTGGGATACCGCACCACATTTTGCACATCAACCGAGGCAACTCTCTACCTATTGGTTTACGGTACAGAAGTTGTTATTCTTGCCGAAGTGGGGATTCCTTCCTTGAGGATCATACAAGAAGCTGAGCTTAGCAACGCAGAATGGATAAGGAGCCGTTATGAGCAGTTAGCCCTCATAAACGGAAAAAGGATGAATGCAGTGTGTCATGGTCAACTCTACCAGAACAGAATGTCCAGAGCCTTCAACAAAAGAGTCAAGCCTAGACAGTTCACACTGGGGCAGCTGGTGTTGAAGAAGATCTTTCCGTATCAGGATGAAGCCAAATGGAAATTCTCTACCAACTGGAAGGTCCATACATGGAACACATAGTACTGATAGGAGGATCCCTTATACTTGTAGAAATGGACGGAGAAGTCTGGCCAAAACCGATCAATGTAGACGCAATCAAGAGATACTATGTGTAGCTCTTTATGCACTTCTCAAACAATGTAAATTGAACTACGCCCGACCTGATTCCCGTTTAAGAGGGGATACGTAGGCAGTCCTATGGGTTCAGTCACAATTCAATAAAAATCGTATTCCCC
>ML282356.1:0-29573 GCA_005239495.1 Nicotiana undulata | reverse complement strand
GGAAAGAAGGAAGGAGTGAAAACTTGGGAAAGTCCCGTAATGTCTACTGTTTTGGGTTTAAGAATAAAAATCACTGGGCGAATCTCACACCTGCGGATAAATGATCGCACCTGCGGTACCGTAGGTGCGGAAAAATGGTCGCACATGCGGTCTTGGGTCAGCCTAGAAGGGGCCGCTCCTGCGGAAAAGAATCCTCTCTTGCGGAGTGCGCTCCTGCGGGATTTGGTCGCCCCTGCGGGAAATCTCACGCCTGCGATGGGCTGGACCGCGCCTGCGGGCTGAGTCTCGCGCCTGCGAACTCTGGGCAAATGGCTGGGGATCGCACCTGCGAGGCTGGGACCGCAGGGGCGGTCCCGCACCTGCGGTCATACCAGCTGTTGTGCACCAGCGGTGGTTTCTGCTGGTTTTTAGCCTCGCGCGGTGTTCGGGAGGCACCTGGGCCCACCCGAGCCCCCATCCAAAAATACCAACAAGTCCTAAATCACTTAGCGGACTCGTTCGAACTTTCGGAACACGAAAAACAACAGCGAAACTCGAACTCAAACCCCAAGACTTATTTAATCAAATCTTAAGAACTTAAAATTCTAGAATTCATNGTTTTTTGCTGGTTTTTGGCCTCGCGCGGGGTCCGGGAGGCACCTGGGCCCACCCGAGCCCCCATCCAAAAATACCAACAAGTCCTAAATCACTTAGCGGACTCGCTCGAACTTTCGGAACACGAAAAACAACAGCGAAACTCGAACTCAAACCCCAAGACTTATTTAATCAAATCTTAAGAACTTAAAATTCTAGAATTCATTTCCAATACGCCGAATCGGCCTAAACTGCTCGGAATGACATCAAACCTTGCAGATAAGTTATACATGACATCACGGTACTATTCCCGGTCTCGGATTCTCATTCGGACCTCGGGAACATAACATCACTTTCCAAGTCGCATTTCAAATTCTTTAAAACCTCAAAACCTCATTTTGATCCGAAACCACTCAACTCACGCCCGTTTTAACCCAAATTTTACAAATAACACAAATAATATATAATAAACCTTGTCCGGGCTCAGGAACCATAATACGGGCCCGGTAATACGGTTTTCACATAATTATTCACTTTCATATTCATTTATTATTTTTAGAAAACCATTTCTTTTAAAAATTCATTTCTCGGGCTTGGGACCTCGGAATTCTATTCCGAGCATATGCCCAAGTCCCATATTTTCCTACGGACCCTCTGGGACCGTCGAATCACGGGTCCAGGTCTGTTTACCAGAAATGTTGACCAAATTCAACTATATTCATTTATTAATTATCAAAACTCATTTTGCATCAAATTTTCACATAATAGCTTCCCGGCTACACGCCCGGGCTGCGCACGCATATCGAGGTGAGACTAACAGAGGCTCTCAGAGCCTCGAAACACAGTTATAGCTTAAATTACATAAGATGACTGTTTGGGTCATCACAATTTACAACCACCTTCGGTTCGCTCAATAGCTCAGGATTTAGATTTATCTCATTTACTCCGTTCTCTTTATCAGTTACATCAGAAGTAACACAATTAATCAATTGATGAAATTCAAAATTCTTATCTAGATAATATATACATTTAATTCAAAGCTATCATAGCTCCATTTCATCATATACCGGCAAATAACTTGTACAAAGCATCAGATAATATCAAACAAACAGCTAGAACATGCTCGTGGGTCCTACGGCTACCCAACATACAATATAGATTCCACGTACGGACTCTCGTCACAGGGTACTTACGTAGCCCCCTCAACAATCACAATTAGCAACAAGGAGCCTAGGGGACATTTCCCCCTTACAAAGTTTGGAAAGGAAACTCACCTGGACAAGTACTCCTCCGGTCAACGGACCAATCAACAAGACGCACGAATCCTCCGAATAACCTTCGATGGCTCGCAACTAGCCAAAAACACATAATTATATCAATTTAGGAGGAATCGAGGAGGATTTATCAAAGATTTCCCTTAAAACACATTCTTGACGTACTTGGAATATTCAACTCCGAGCCTCGGCGTCCGGAAAATTACGATTCTTGAAGAAATGCGCTATACGTCGCCTAAGGATCAAGATTAACTCAATTAATCATCCTATAATGGCCCAAAAATCAGAAATTCATTTTTTCTCAAAACCCTCTATTTTTTCCAACATTTCTTATGAATTCTCATGGATTATGGAAGTGGAATTCTTCAAGAATTGAAGTAATAAACATGCGGGAAGCCAAAGAATTACTTACCTGAGTAATTAGGCCGAAATCACTGCTCTGGAGCTCTTGGGATGTGCAACAATGGAAAAAAAATTGTGTTTGGGAAGAAATTCACGAAATGGGGCTTTTTATAGGACTGCCCAGCAGTTTTCGCCCCTGCGACCCTTGGATCACAAGTGCGGACTCGCACCTGCGGAAAAAGGGTCGCACCTGCGAAAAGGCCTGGGCCCTGGGGAAGTCGCGCCTGCGGATTTTGGATCGCAGGTGCGGACTCGCACCTGCGGAAAAGTGATCGCGCCTGCGATGGCCTGGGCCCTGGGGAATGTCGCGCCTGCAGAGCCTGGTACGCTCCTGCGGAGCCGCTCTTGCGAAGCCGCTCTTGCGGAGCTGCTCTTGCAGAAGAAAGGCCGCTCCTGCGGAAGGAGCCGCACCTGCGATTGATTTTCCGCTGGTGCGAGCCTCGCGCCTGCGGCTCATGGACCGCAGGTGCGGTCACACCATAAAAAGCCACACCAGCTACGAAATTGCTGGTTTTTGACCCCGCTTGGGGTCCGGGAGACCCATGGGCCCCCCCGAGCCCTCGACAAATTACACCAACCAATCCCAAATCATATGAAGGACTCGCTCGAGCTCCCAGAACACTAAAAACATCGCCCAAACTATAAATCACTCTCCAAAACCCCTTAGTTCCAAACTTAAGTTTTCAAGAAAATTCAAATGGCTAACTAATACGCTGAACGAGTCTATACTGCTCGGAATGACCCCAAATTTTGCGGAGAAGTCATAAATGACTATACAGAACTATTGCCAGTTCCGGAATTCCATTCGGATTATGATATCATGAGGTCCAATTCCAGGCTGAAATCTAAATCTTCTGAAATCCTGAATTCCAATTCAGGTGCCGAAATACTCCCGGGTCATCAGAAACCCGAGGCGAACACACTCCCGGGTCATCGTCCAGAGCTGCTGGAGCTGTCAGCACTCGATTCCGAGGTCGTTTGCTCAAAATGCTGCTCGGAACCAAAATTAGCCAAATAGGCTAGCCTTCTGGAACCAAGTCTTCCTGAACTGGCCAAATCACTTCTGAATCTCGAACTACCTGCCCACACAAGACATAAGGCACTAGTAGCCGCTATGGAAAGAGTCATTCACGGGAACGGACTCCCAACACACAAAACGAGCGGCTGGGTCGTTATTTTCTCCCCCTCTTAAACAAACGTTCGACCTCGAACGGGTCTAGAATTGTACCTGATGTGCTGAATAGCTGTGGATATCTGTCCCCCATATCCTGCTCGGACTTCCAAGTCGCCTCCTCAACTGGTTGGCCCATCCACTGGACCTTAACCGCTGAAACAGTCTTGGACCTCAATTGGCGGTCCTGTCTATCAACAATAGCCACATGCTCCTCCTCATAGCTCAACTGCTCATCTAGCTGAATAGTACTATAATCGATCACATGGGAGAAGTTTGCGAGATACCTCCGAAGCATCGAAACATGAAAAACTAGATGAACTCCTGATAGCGCTGGAGGCAAAGCAAGTCTATAAGCAACATCACCAACTCGCTCTAACACCTCAAATGGGCCTATATACCTAGGGCTCAACTTGCCCTTCTTCCCGAATCTCATGACGCCCTTCATCGGCGAAACTCTTAGCATAACCTGATCCCCCTCCATAAATTCTACATCTCGAGCCCGCTGATCTGCGTAGCTCTTCCTCCTCGACTGAGCTGTGCGAAGCCTCTCCTGGATAATCTTCACTTTCTCAAAGCATCTCTGACCATGTCAATACCATATAGCCTAGCCTCACTAGGCTCAAACCACCCAATCGGAGAACAACATCGCCGACCATATAAAGCCTCGAATGGAGCCATCTGGATGTTGGTCTGATAACTATTATTATATGCAAACTCTGCCAAAGGCAAGAACTGGCCCCACTGACCTCCGAAATCAATCACGCAAGCCTTGAGCATATCCTCTAGAATCCGAACTGTACGCTCTGACTGGCTAACAGTCTGAGGGTGAAAAACTAAACTGAGATCTAATCGAGTACCCATCTCCCGATGCAAAGCTCTCCAGAAGTGTGACGTGAACTGAGGACCCCGATCAGAAATGATAGATAGTGGCACGCCATGCAACCTGACGATCTCACGAATATAGAGCTGAGCCAACTTCTCTGTAGTATAAGTAGTGGACACAGGAAGGAAATGCGCCTAATTGGTCAATCTATCAACAATGACCCAAACCGTGTCAACCTTCCGCAAAGTCCGAGGCAATCCTGACACGAAGTCCATGAAAATGCACTCCACTTCCACTGAGGAATAGGCATCTGCTGAAATAAACCTCCTGGCCGTTGATGCTCGTACTTAACCTGATGGCAATTAAGACATCGAGCTACATACTGAACAATATCTTTCTTCATCCGCCTCCACCAGAAATGCTGCTTCAAATCACGATACATCTTCGTCGCCCCTGGATGGATAGAATACCAGGAACTGTGAGCCTCTGCTAGAATTCTCTCCCTCAAACCATGAACATCTGGAACACACAGCCTACCCTGCAGTCTCAAAACACCATCCTCACCTAAAGTAACATCCTTGGCCATGCCCTGAATCATAGTGTCCCGGAGCTTTGCTAGACGCGGGTCATCAAACTGTCGAGCCCTGATCTCCCCAAGCAATGAAGACTGAGCTACCACATGTGCCAAGACTCGACGAGGATCTGAAAGATCTAATCTCACTAACTGATTGGCCAAGGACCGAATGTCCAAGTCTAAAGGCCTTTCCTCAGCTGAAATATAGGCTAAACTCCCCATGCTGGCTGCACGCCTGCTCAAAGCATCCGCTACCACGTTTGCCTTGCCCGGATGATACAAAATGGTAAGGTCATAGTCTTTCAACAACTCAAGCCACCTCCGCTGCCTCAAATTAAGATCTCTCTGCTTAAGCAAATACTGTAAACTGCGGTGGTCCGTATAGACCTCACAAGATACACCATACAGGTAATGCTGCCATATCTTCAAAGCATGAACCATCGCTGCCAACTCCAAATCATGAAAATGGTAGTTCTTCTCATGAACCTTCAGCTTCCGCGAAGCATAAGCAATAACTCTGCCATCCTGCATCAAAACACATCCCAACCCGACGCGTGAAGCATCGCAATATACTGTATAGGGGCCTGACTCAGAAGGTAATGAAAGAACTGGTGCTAATATCAAAGCTGATTTGAGCTTCTGAAAGCTCACCTCACAATTATCGGACCACTGAAATGGGGCATTCTTCTGAGTCAATCTAGTCAATGGAGCGGCATAGAAGAAACTCCCTCAACAAAACGACGATAATAACCTACCAAACCCAGAAAACTCCTGATCTCCGTAGCTGAAGTAGGACGAGGCCAACTCTGAACTACCTCAATCTTCTGTGGATCAACCTTAATACCCTCACCTGGTACTATATGGCCCAAGAATGCTACGGACTCTAGCTAGAACTCGCACTTGGAGAACTTAGCATATAGCTCATGGACTCGCACCTGCGGAAAAGTGGTCGCGCCTGCGATGGCCTGGGCCCTTGGGAATGTCGTGCCTGCGAGGCCTGGTCTGCTCATGCGGAGTCGCTCTTGCGGAAGAAAGGCCGCTCCTACGATTGATTTTCCGCTGGTGCGAGCCTCGCGCCTGCGGCTCATGGACCGCAGGTGCGGTCACACCAGAAAAAGCCACAACAGCTATGAAATTGCTGGTTTTTTGACCCCGCTTGGGGTCCGGGAGACCCCTGTGCCCACCCGAGCCCTCGACAAATTACACCAACCAATTCCAAATCATATGACGGACTCGCTTGAGCTCCCAGAACACTAAAAACATCGCCCAAACTATAAATCACTCTCCAAAACCCCTTAGTTCCAAACTTAATATTTCAAGAAAATTCAAATGGCTCACCAATACGCCGAATGGGTCTATACTGCTCGGAATGACTCCAAGTTTTGCGGACAAGTCATAAATGACTATACGAAACTATTGCCAGTTCCGAAATTCCATTCGGACAATGATATCATGAGGTCCAATTCCAGGATGAATTCTAAATCTTCTGAAATCCTGAATTCCAATTCAGGTGCCGAAATACTTCCGGGTCATCAGAAACTCGAGGCGAACACACTCCCAAGTCTGAAATCATCGTTCGGAGCTGCTGGAGCTATCAGCACTCGATTCCGAGGTCGTTTGCTCAAAGTGCTGCTCGGAACCAAAATTAGCCAAATTGGCTAGCCTTCAGGAACCAAGTGTTCCTGAACTGGCCAAATCACTTCTGAATCTCGAACTACTTGCCCACACAAGACATAAGGCACTAGTAGCCGCTATGGAAAGAGTCATTCACGGGAACGGAGTCCCAACACACAAAACAACCGGCTGGGTCGTTACAGTAGGGAACTGCCAAATGTAATCCCTGGTTTTCCTGAGTTGATTCCCGATCCAGATGGGCTTTCCAACATCCTTGTGCCCAACCCACTCATCCCATGTGGGAACCCTCTAATGCTATGTAATGGCTCCGGAATGCCTTCTACGAATCATCCCCAGGCGCCGGATTCAAGGGCACCGCCAGCAATGTTCGTTGTACCACCAATCTCCACTACGACACATCCAACAGTGCCCAAGCCAAACTCTTACTCTCAACACCGGCAATATGAGTCTCCTATGGGTTAGCAAAGAACAATGAGAAACCCTGAGCAGGAAGAAATGGCTCGGAAGATGAGAAGCCTAGAGCAAAGCTTAAGGAACATACATGGTTTGAGTGGTCAGAAGAGTCTCTCCTACTCCGATTTATGCATGTTTCCACATGTTCACCTGCCGGTTGGTTTCAAAATGCAAAAGTTTGAAAAATATGACGGGCGCATAGACCTGATATCTCACTTGAAACAATATTGTAACCAACTGAGGGATGCTGGTGGAAAAGATGAGTTGCTAATGGCCTACTTCGGAGAAAGCCTCACCGGAATCGCTGCTGAATGGTATATGGATCAAGAAATTACTCATTGGCATGTGTGGGACGATTTGGCCCTTGACTTTGTTCGCCAGTTCCAATATAATGTGGACATCGCTCCCGGCAGGAACTCTTTGTCTAATTTGAAAAAGAAAACAGCAGAAAGCTTTCGCGAATATGCTGTCAAATGACGTGAGCAAGCTGCCAGGGTGTCAAGACCCAAAATCCTAACTCAGGTCGTGATGGCGCTCAACAGCAGGGTCAGGCAAGCCAACACTTATTTAACTAAGGGTTATTCCTCATTAAGTTACATATTTCCTCATATACCAGGTTATAAGTTATGAAAACATAATATTGAAAAGATAATTTATCATTTTTAAACCAAAAGCAGCCATAAGGAGGCTTGAACCAAAAATATATACAATTCATGATAACTACTATGTGTGTGCCAGGAACTAGTGTCACAGGCATACTAACTGGATAGACAAAAGGTAGAATATACAATCCCATTGTCTGAAACAAATAGACGGGAACATAAGCAAAAGAAACTACATGGTGCTGCTGAGGATCGTTAGGAAAAGCAGCTCACCGTGAAGTCAGGCCTGCTACAGTCAATATCTAGCTCCGGTCTGATAACCAAAAGCACCAGCCTCAGAACCTGTACAGTTAAGTAGAGAAGTGCAGCATGAGTACATATTAAATAAATATGTACCTAGTGAGTATCCCGTCTAATCTCGAAGAAGTAGTGACGAGAGGTCGACTCGATACTCACTAAAGTCCAACAGCAATAATATAAAACAGGATATAACGAAATACAGTAGACATGGGAGGCAGTAAGTAGTAAATACATGTCAAGTACAGAACATTCAAGTAACTACCGAATCTAAACAACAATGTATACCTTCCTCTTTCCTAAGTATCTGTCGGGCCAATATAAATGAAATAGAACTAGATAGTCATGCGCACACAAGGATAAGACAATCGACCGTAGTCGTAAGGTAGTATATAAACACTGAATGGTCGTAAAGCTCCCCACGATCATGAATCATACCTGTGACTCGTGTGCTGTCCCGATTATAAAGCTCCCCACGGTCGCGAATCATACCTGCGACTCGTGTGCTGACTCGATTATACTGATTAAATATAAAGCTCCCCACGATCGCGAATCATATGTGCGACTCGTGTGGTGACTCGATTATACTGATTAAATATAAAGCTCCCCACGATCGCGAATCATACATGCGACTCGTGTGCTGACTAAATTATATACAATTACCTTTAAATCCGCCGTGGCGTACGACCTGATCCCATAAGAGTATCTTTAAATCCGCTGTGGCGTACGGCCCGATCGCATAAGAATAGGGAAAATCACACCCCGCTCGGAATGTAAAGTGTGAAGCGGTCAAATGCACACACAATATTTTTTTCTTTTCATAATACTTCCATAAACAATTTCTTTTATATCATTTTCCGTAAAACAACTCCTTTTATATTTTTGTTCGTAGAACAAATCCCTTCATATTTTTTTCCGTAAGAAAATTTCCCTTTTTTTATGTTATTTAAATTCCATAAATTGTAGAGAAACAGAACTACGTACAACAAGGTTTCATAACATATAATTCATTACGAGAAGAACACAGGACATGATGTGGGGCCTAACTACCCGGACATAACAATAATAGATTCTATGTAAGGACTCTCGTCACTTAGTACGTACGTAGTCCCCACAAAAAATTACACACAACACATAGAACACCTATGGGAACAATTCCCTCTTACAAGGTTAAAGAGGAGACTCACCTCGTGTCAAATCTACCTCTCGTACCAAGAACACGACCGCAACTCCGACTCTATACTCGAGGACTCGTAACTGGAGTAGAAAAAATCCATATAATATTCTTGGAAAAGATTGCACTGTACTCTTTTGTAACCGCAAAACTTTGATGGAATTACATTGAAGTATTTGAACGAAAATCAGCTTCTGCTTCTTTGAATTTTTCTTGATTGAAATGAGCGTCTGCTCCTTTGAATTTTTAATAACGAAGAGAGCTTCTGTACTTTGAATAATTTTGAACGAATTTGGACTTCTCTACTTTGAAATTTTTGAACTAATTTGGACTTCTCTAGTTTGCATTATTTTGAACTAGGAAAACGGAAATGTTTTCTTGCTTTTGAATTAAGAACATCTTTGGCTCTTTTGTCTAAAAGGAAAATGGAACCAGATTGTACTATGCTACTCATTAAATTTTAATTAACTCTTAGGTAGCCACCTACTCCAACGTGACCATGAGTCATTGTTTGGAAAGTGGTTGGCTGCCACGTTTATTTTGGGGTAATTAATAATTTTTATCCACTTATTAGTTAATCGGGTAATGTCCCGTTACCCGGTAATTAGCCAATTACCACAAATTTGAGAATTGTTCCCACTTACTTAAAATATTACTCGCTTTTCACATGCCTTATTATCTAGGCCACGTGGTACCTTGTATGGTACTAGTCTATAAATATCGGGTATTATCGCTCGTCCGTATTTAATTCCAAATCGGCCACCGTCAACAAAACTCGTTTTCTTTAATTTGTGTACCCTTTTATCCTTCATGACACTAAATTTTTCAGACAAGTCATAAATAAGAAGTTGTTATGGGATGTCTCTTTTAGGGAAACGGGGTCCGGTAACGCAAAATGACCGGTCGGGTCATTTCACTCTCCCCCACTTAAACAGACGTTCATCCTCGAACGTGCCAAGAACTGCTTTTGAGTTATTTGGAATCACTGCTTTGCACCTCGTCTCACCTAGTATGAACTGTTCAGACCACAAATCACCTCAGACATGACGAACCGTCACACACGATATCACAATGCGCCAATAGGCCACAACTCGAACATGATACATAAAGAATTGACTCAGGAAGGGACTACTCGACTCACGCAAGAACAACCATCATAGCAGGGACGAACACTCCACCATCCGCAACCAACTGAACCGAACGCCTCCCAGGCATAAATTCTCAAATAAGCAATGTTGCAATTCCTTATACTTAGTCTAAATTTTCAATCAATCAGGTGACTACATGTCACTCCTATGCAATCTTCTGTGGTCACGCTTCCATGACCTTCCGCGAAGTAACAAGTCTGCACATCCATACCCCCGATCATACTAACACTGCAAAACACCTCAAGAACCCACGACCAGGGTACAAGCCCCTTCCTCCGAATATCGATCTTAGGTGACACTGAAGACCATACCAGCTCACCCTGAACTTTCAACCCCTTTCTCTTGCTCGCCCGAGCTCATGACATCTTTGTTAACACTGAACCGCAATCTCGATTCTTACTTCTAGTTACACACTGCTTACTGCACCTAACATGCCAATATGGAATATCATCGGAGTTCCATCATAACTTCTGAACCACTAATAGGGTGAACACTTCATCACAGAGAAACCTTTTACTTACCTCAATTCATGAGAACCATAACAAACACACGAGCGAATTCGCACAATCACAACACATGCAAATCCTTAAGTAGTGTGGGGTCCGCCTATACCTGACAAGCCATAGCACCTGAATGCTTCCAATGAAATCTATTACGACAGCCGACACGCCCCACAGACATCGGCACTAACCATACACATACTCAATCACACCGAAGGAAGTGATCACTGCCGTATATGTGCCATTTCAACCATGGCTAACCAATATATATTCTTTTAATCATCTCAATTTCCTCAAAGATAGTAGTAACTTCCTTCAACTCATAGCAAACTCATCCCTCACTCATCCCGAGTGACCTTGATTCATGAGATCATGCTGCCTATATTCCGCAACCCGTCTCACACTTTCTTGAAAATCTTTCTACAACCGGGAGTTTATTCTCTCACTCCTCCAATACTATCCTGCATGCTGAAAATAACATGGAACACTCCAACAATTTTCCCTTTCTCAAATACTTCAAAAGCTCGATTCTTTATCGTACTTCTACTCAAAACCCTTAAACACCGCATACTCAAATTTTCCAATTTACTAGGACCTCTGCTAAGAGTCACCCACTCTGACTGGCCCCAAAATACCATCAACTCCTCAAACTCCCGATTTATAACAAGCGCTTCGCGACGCGTAAGATTGAGTAGGAAGAAACATAGGCATAAGACAAGGAATCAAGAAGGGAAGTACACCTACAACCCCGTAGCCTCTCGAAGATAAGTACAAACATCTCCGTACCGATCCTCAAGACTCTACTAGACTTGCCCGTGACTCGTGAGACTTACGTGAACCTAGAACTCTGATACCACCTTGTCACGACCCAAAATCCTAACACAGGTCGTGATGGCGCCCAACATCGGGGTCAAGCAAGCCAACACTTATTTAACTAAGGGTTCTTCCTCATTAAATTACATATTTCCTCATATAACAGGTTATAAGTTATGAAAACATAATATCAAAAAGATAATTTGTCTTTTTTAAACCAAAAGCAGCCATAAGGATGCTTGAACCAAAAATATATACAATCCATGATAACTACTATGTGTGTGCCAGGAACTAGTGTCACGAGTGTCACGGGCAAACTAACTAGAAAGACAAAAGGTAGAATATACAATCCCACTATCTGAAACAAATATACGGGAACATAAGCAAAAGAAACTACATGGTGCTGCTGAGGATCGTTAGGAAAAGCAGCTCACCATGAAGTCAGGCCTGCTACAGTCAATATCTAGCTCCGGTCTGATAACCAGAAGTACCAGCCTCAGAACCTGTACAGTTAAGTAGAGAAATTCAGCATGAGCACATATTAAATAAATATGTACCTAGTGAGTATCCCGTCTAATCTCGAAGAAGTAGTGACGAGAGGTCGACTCGATACTCACTAAGGTCCAACAATAATATTATAAAACAGGATATAACAAAATGCAGTAGACATGGGAGGCAGTAAGTAGTAAATACATGTCAAGTACAGAACATCCAAGTAACAACCGAATCTAAACAACAATGTATACCTTCCTCTTTCCCTAGTATTTGTCAGGCCAATATAAATGAAATAGAAGTAGATAGTCATGCACACACAAGGATAAGAAAGTCGGCCGGAATCGTAAGGTAGTATATAAACACTTAATGGTCGTAAAGCTCCCCACAATCGCGAATCATACCTGCGACTCGTGTGCTGACCCGATTATAAAGCTCCCCACGGTCGCGAATCATACTTGTGACTCGTGTGCTGACACGATTATACTGATTAAATATAAAGCTCCCCACGATCGCGAATCATACATGCGGTGTGCTGACTCGATTATATACAATTACCTTTAAATCCACCGTGGCATATGACCCGATCCCATAAGAGTATCTTTAAATCCGCCGTGGCGTACGGTCCGATCCCATAAGAGTAGGGGAAATCATACCCCACTCGTGGAATGTAAAGTGCGAAGCGGTCACATGCACACACCATATTCTTTTCTTTTCATAATACTTCCATAAACAACTTCTTTTATATCATTTTCCGTAAAACAACTCCTTTCATATTTTTGTTCGTAGAACAAATCCCTTCATATTATTTTTCGTAAGAAAATTTCCTTTTTTTTAATGTTATTTAAATTCCATAAATCTCAGAGAAACAGAACTACGTACAACAAGGTTTCATAACATATAATTCATTACGAGAAGAACACATGACATGATGTGGGGCCTAACTACCCGGACATAACAATAACAGCCGCTACGTATGGACTCTCGTCACTTAGTACGTACGTAGCCCCCACAAACAATTACACACAGCACATAGAACACCTATGGGGACAATTCCCTCTTACAAGGTTAGAAAAGAGACTCACCTCGTGTCGAATCTACCTCTCGTACCAAGAACACGGCCGCAACTCTGACTCTATACCCGAGGACTCATAACTGGAGTAGGAAAAATACGTACAATATTCTTGGAAAAGATTGCACCGTACTCTTTTGTAACCGCAAAACTTTGATGGAATTACGCTGAAGTATTTGAACGAAAATCAGCTTCTGCTTCTTTGAACTTTTCTTGATTGCAATGAGCGTCAACTCCTTTGAATTTTTAATAACGAAGAGAGCTTCTGTACTTTGAATAATTTTTAACGAATTTGGACTTCTCTACTTTGAATTGTTTGAACTAATTTGGACTTCTCTACTTTGAATTATTTTGAACTAGGAAAACGGAAATGTTTTCTTGCTTTTGAATTTAGAACACCTTTGGTTCTCTTTTCTAAAAGGAAAATGGAATCAGATTGTAGTAAGCTACTCATTAAATTTTAATTAACTCTTAGGTAGACACCTACTCCAACGTGACCATGAGTCATTGTTTGGAAAGTGGTTGGCTGCCACGTTTCTTTTGGGGTAATTATTAATTTGTATTCACTTATTAGTTAATCGGGTAATGTCCCGTTACCCGGTAATTAGCCAATTACACACAAATTTGAGAATTGTTCCCACTTACTTAAAATATTACTCGCTTTTCACATACCTTATTATCAAGGCCATGTGTTACCTTGTATGGTACTAGTCCATAAATATCGGGCATTATCGCTCGACCCGTATTTTATTCCAAATCGACCACCGTCAACAAAACTCGTTTTCTTTAATTTGTGTACCCTTTTATCCTTCATGACACTAAATTTTTCAGGCAAGTCATAAATAAGAAGCTGTTATGGGAAGTCTCATTTAGGGAAACGGGGTCCGGTAACGCAAAACGACCGGTCGGGTCGTTACACAGGGTAAAGCCTCCAATGGACGAAGCAGAAATGGTTACGGTCTTCCTACATGCCCATAAGGCGGACTACTTCCAAAACATGATGTCTGCTATGGGTAGACCGTTCGCCGAGGCTATCAAACTGGGGAGGTGGTCGAAAATTGTTTGGAAACGAGTCGAATCTTGAGCCAAGCTGCTTTTAAGACCGCATCACAGGACGTTCAGAATGGTTCAGAGGGTTTGATGAACAAAAACGGGAGAGAAGAGGGAGCCATGATGACTTCGATCCCGAAGGGGGCCCACAGGGAATTCAACCAATCATATATGCTTCCTAAAGTCCCACAACACTATTACCCCCATCAAGATGCTGCTTATGTTGTGGCACCGCCTCCCTATGTGGTGATGAACGCACAACCTTACACACGACCACAAAATTATACCCAAAACCGAGCTCTACTTCCCAGAAATGCCCATCCTTACCAAGATCCATATAATCCCCAACCAAATGTTCCCAATATAATCCTCGCCCAAGAGAGACTTTCAAAAAGAATCAGTTCACCGCTATTAGTGAATCATACTCTAGCTTGTTCCAAAGGTTGGTCAGGACAGGTCTGTTGTAGCCAGTGACCCCGAACTGGCTGAACCCCGAGTCCATATCGCACCGGGCTGATGCTAGATGTGAATACCACTCTGGAGTAGTGGGGAATGAAACTGAAGACTGTTGGACTTTTAAAAGAGTAGTGGAAGATCTCATCGAGGTCCATGCAATAGTGCTTAGGGATGAAGAAGCCCTAATGTGACAAACAATCCCCGCCTGCCGACACTCAGCCAATAGTCGAAATGATTTGTGAAGATGAAGAATTTCATCCGGCACATAAGGCCATTGAAGCCATTGCCGAGACAAAAGAATAGCCAAAAAACGGTCGCCTAGCCTGAAAGTTCCCCCATTAGATGGGAGCCTCGGTGGCGAGTCTTGCTATCTTTTTTGCGTCCAGATTATCTTAAGGTGTGATTCAGATGTTTTACTTTATTGTCTTACTTTCCGATGTAAACCCTTCTATCTTTAAACTTTAAAAAAAATCATAAAATCAAAAATCAAATGGAATTAATATTTCATTTTCCAAGAATGTCTCTTTTCTTAATCTTGTCTCTCTTTGTATTCTATATTTAGTTTTGTTAAATGCAGATTTCAATAACATGACATGCTTGCGGACTTCATGCCCAGATCCTAAAATGTTGTCAGATTTCGAAATAATGAATCAAGAATCAGAATGCAAATGAAGTTAGGTTAAGGAAATAAACCAATGAATCGGAACATCCAAAAGAAAATTGGTTCAGATCGGAAAGGTCCATACATTACTACAAAAGTGCTACCAAAAGAATGTGTTTGTACTTGGGGTACATCGAGGAAAATGTCCTTGAAACAACTGTCAACGCAGATGCAGTCGAAGGATCTTAAAACGCCGTCAGACTTCAAAATAATAAATCAAGGATCAGAAATACAAATGAAGTCAGGTCAAGGAGATAAAACAACGAATCGGAATAGCCAAAGGAAAATTGGTTCAGATTGGAGAGGTCCATACATTACTACAAGAGTACTGCCAAAAGAGTACGTTTGTATTTGGGGTACATCAAGAAAATGTCCCTGAAACAACTGTCCACGCAAGTGCAGTCAAAAGGCACTGTGTTTGATCGTCTATATAGTATTAAATGTTCTCCGATTGAGATGATGAAGGCTTTCATTCTCGCTACCCAAACACTATTACCCCTTTTGCCAACCCTTTGAGCCAGTTACCTTCCTTTGATAACCCTCTTTGGAACGTGAAAGTGTTCTTAAGAAAAAAAAAAGAAAAAAAAAGCAAAAAAAAATAGAAAAAGAAATGAAAAGAAAAGGAGAACAAGGAAAGCAAAAGAAAGAGAAAACAAAACAAAAAAGAGGAAAAAACAAAACAAAAAATGTTTCCCTGAACTACGTTCGACTTGATTCCGAAAGGATACGTAGGCAGCCTCTCCCTGGGGTTCAATCACTCCAAAATAAAATTCCCCATTTCCCCAAAAGTTTAAGCTGGGGCAGATGTTATATGGGAGGTTCCAAAGTTGTAATTCAAATACAAATTCCATCACCCAAAAATCTGTTCAAGTCCTTCCGATCAATCAGTAAAGATGTTCAAATTAGGGGATACAATCATTTGGATTTGATACAAGAAAATGAGAGAAATTAAAATGAGAGAGTATTATCGGTGAAAACCCACACGGGCATCGTAAGGTGACGGTAAGAAGGGAAATTAAAACGAGAGAGTCTTGTTAGTAAAATCTCGCAAAGAGCACTACAAGGCGATGGTGAGAAGAGAAATGAGAGAGGTAAGTTGGCGAAAACCCACAAAGGGTTCCACTGATCGAAAAGGATAATAGATCACTAACATGGACACAGTCCGGGGCAAGGTTTCTCAATCTCGAAGAGATAGTTGTGATGAATTTCTAAGAGTCGGACGGTTTACACGGATCAGGCATCTAGTCCAAGAAGCATGTCATGTTCATCAAGGTCCGCATGCACTCCAGATAAGTCCTTCTTTCCTTTCCCCGAAAGGGATACCTCTTGCTTAAATTCATTGTCCATTCAGTCATTTATTTTCTTTTGAATCCTTTTCGGCCTAACTATGTTCCGAAACTAAGGCAAAGAAAGGATGTCAAGTCTGATTTACAAGGTTCTCATTTGACACGGGCGAATATGCAAAAGTCACCCAGCCTCATCAAGGGCATCGAGTCGATCTTTACTGGCCATAGCGGCAAATGCTTCAAACTCAAAACCCTTGAAAGAGAAAAAATCAAATTGAAGTGCCTATAAAGGCGAATGAAGTTGAAAAGTTGAGTCCCACGTGCCTAACCATCTCGGCAAGGTCTGAAAAGACGAAATAACCCAAATTCCCTAAGGTTAAAGTTGGAGGAAAAGTCAGAAATGAAAGGCCAATAAAGGCGAAGTAAAGTTTGAAAGGTTAATTCCCACACGACTAACCGTTGCAGCAGAATTTAAGGGGCCAAAAATTCCCCCCGATACTCCAGAAATCCAAAAGAAAAGCAAGTGAAAGGCCTACAAAGGCAAAATAAAGACAAAATGTTGGGTCCCACGTGACCGATCTCCATGGTAAAATCTGGAAAGCCAGGGTCCCCGGGTTTAGAAATGATACCCAATCCCCATCAAACATGCAAGCGACTGAGATCTTCGTCAAAGGGGTCGAGATCAAGCACTTGAAATAATCAAGGCCACAAAACCAACCACCGTTTCAAACGAACAAATTGTTCTTTGTTTGAAAATATGAAACAGGTACAACTCGAAAGCAACCGTGCAAAAAGCAGGTGCAACCAAACGAAATTGCGCAAGGGCTAGAAGGAGCCCTGCAGCATTGACTCCAAAAAGGGAAGTTCCCTCCAAAAATCCTTTCCAGCATTCTCTGAAAATAAAATAAAATAAAATAAAAAAAAGAAGAAAAAAAGAAGAAGAATAAATGATGTTGAAAATGATTCAAACCTAGAGTAGCATAGGGTCTCCAATACCTAGATAAACCTTTTCCAACCAAGGATACTCCATTCCTTATTTGATGCCAACATAGGGTCCCATTCCCTAGCAGACACCAGCATTACCTGGTGATCTTTTCCTGGCAACAATATAACCTGTTGACCTTTCCAGACACCAGCATAACCTGGTGATCGTTTTCTGACAGCAGCATAACCTGTTGATCACTTCTTGACACTGGCATAACCCAGTGATCTCTATTCCCCAGGCAACAACATAACCTGTTGATCTTTTTCTAACAACAGCATAACCTGTTGATCATTCTCCGACACTCTCATAACCCAATGATCTCCTTTTTCAGGCAACAACATAACCTGTTGACCTTTAAGACACCAACATAACCTGGTAATCTCTTCCTGACAACATCATAACCTGTTGATCATTTCCAGACACTGGCATAACCTAGTGATCTCTTTTCCGGGCAACAACATAACCTGTTGACCTTTCAGACACCAGCATAACCTGGTGATCATTTCTTGACGACAGCATAACCTGTTGATCATTTCCAGACACTGGCATAACCCAGTGATCTCTTTTCCAGGCAACAACATAACCCGTTGACCTTTCTAGACACCAGCATAACCTGGTGATCTTTTCCTGACAACAACATAACCTGTTGATCATTTCCAGACACTGTCATAACCCAGTGATCTCTTTTCTAGGAAACAACATAACCTGTTGACCTTTCAGACACCAGCATAACCTGGTGATCTTTTCTTAACAACAGCCTAACCTGTTGATCTTCTCCAGATATCGACATAACCCAGTAATCTCTCTCCTGGCAACAACATAACCCGTTGATGTTTTCCCAGACACTAGCATAACCTGGTTATCTCTTTCTTGACAACGGCATAACCCGTTGATCCTTCCCCAAACACCGGCATAACCTGGTGATCTTTTCTTGACGACAACATAACCTGTCGATCTTTTCCAACATAGGGTCTCCAATCCCTAGTGATTTTACTTTTAGGAATAGGGTATCCACTCCCTAGTCTACAATAACTCTGGGTACAACATTCTCGGCTTTTCATTGCTTTCAATAATAAACTCGCATAGTTTTGGTTACAATAATTCACGAAATATTACCTAGTGAAAACTGGGGCAGAAAATTTTGTTAGTTTGTTCTTGATTTTCCGCAGATTGCAATTTAGGACAATGGATTCGAGATGACCAAAAGAAGATGTCTCAATTCAGAATAAAAGAAAAGAATTGAACCCCAAAGTACATAAGCGGAAAAGTTGTGGACTGCTCAGGACGAGATTGAAGTCACAAGCTATGCGTGCTCCTTCTTGATCTGAAAAGCCGAAGAAGATTGAACCAGCACATACAGCTAACAAGCGTCAAGATTCAGATCAGAGTTTGTGTGAAGAAACAACCAAGACTCAAGATCAAGCTTCGGAAGACTCATAGATAGGAATCTTGTAACTCGTAGTTGATAGGTTTAGTTTAGTCTTTTTTATTTTGATTTTGGTGTAATAAGGAGCTCAGCAAGCAGTAAGCAGCAACAACAACAGTGAAATCACAGCTTCCCGGTAGTTTCCGTTACCAAAACTTCCAGAACTACACTGACCTGAATCCTTTATAGCCGAGGATATGTAGGCAACCTCTGAAGCAAGGTTCGGTCAAATCGTTTTTTAAATGCTTCCAAATGGAGTACCAAACGGGAAAATATTACTTGTATTTGCTCACTTTATCTTTGTCCGAAAACTCTTCATGTTCTCGAGCAAAGTGGGGCATCTGTGAGCACCCAATTTTTGCCCCGCATGGAAATTACTCCTAAAAATAATCGAAACAATAATTTTAATAAATTTTAGGAACTTTTCTTTATTTAGTTGCATTCCCTGCATATTTAACAGTTTTAAGATAAATCATAAAAATCATAAAAATGTTCGAACCTTAATTTCATAGCATGTTAGATTTTAAACTGCATTTTTACGATTTAATTACATTGTTAAATGCAGCTTCTAAAAAAATCAAAATTGCATTCGTAGGTTAATTAATTAATTAGTTGCATTAGTCCATCATTAGGAAAAATAAATAGATAGTCTAGCCATATAAAATTAGATTAAATTAAAGTTTGAGTTTTAAATAACTACAGTTTACAAAAATCTGGTTTTTGAAAAGAAAGACAAGAGTTGGGCTTGCCTCCATTGCAAATTAATTTGGTCTCAAAAACCGGTGGCCCAATGTCTTAAACGACGTGCCCAGCCCAAACTCGGTGCCTACCCGACCCGCATTTCCTCTCACCTATTAAAACCCCATTCTCTAAAAAACCCTAGGAGAACAGATCCCCTGACTCTTAGAGATCCCTCCTTCAAAATGGTGCAGCCCCCCCCCTCTCTTCAGCTCGATTCCATCTTCTTTTCCATTCCCCCTTCTTGTGGTCAGCAACAAAAAGATCGGAGGCCACCCCCTTCTCCTTCTACTCTCTTATCACCTCACACACACGAAATAGCCCGTGACCATGGAATATCTTCTCCTATTGATTGTTAAACCGAAGTTGCTGTCTGTTAGTTGATTCTCTAGTTAATTACTTACTTGGTATTCTTTTAGGTAGTAAATTAAATCATCATATTTCTTGTGATAAATCCCTTGAACTGATAAGTTAATTAAGTTGATCTTGTCAAAAGCTAATCATAAGTCCTTGTGGATTTGACATCCGACTTTCTAGTCACTTTATTACTTGACGACCACGTATACTTGCGTGAGTGTGTTTGGTCCCAACAAGTTTTTGGCGTCGTTGCCGGGGACTTAGAAATTAGCTATTTGACTAAGTTGAGCTTTTATTACTTGATTGTTCAAGTTTTACGTTTCCGTTGTTTGTTGTGTCAACGCAGGCTCTTCTCTTGAATGCGGAGGAGTAGAAGCGCAAACACCCTCCTTCTCTGGATCCAGAAATTGAACGCACACTTCATAGAACAAGGAGGGAGGTCGAAGCAAGAACGAGAATAAACGGAGGGTTGGACATTAGAGTTCAACCACAACCAATAGAGATGGCAGGTAATGGGGAACGTCCAGTGATAGAGGCAGCAAGGCTCAATCTTGCCAATATGACTCAGGCTATCGTGAAGCTTGACATCACAGGGAATTGTGAGCTCAAATAGTACATGGTACAACTGATACAGTCCACAGGGCAGTATGTGGGGCTCTCTCATGAAGATCCACAAAGGCATATTCAGAACTTCATAGAAACCACATACACTTACAATTATCCGAACGTTTCCAAGGATGATGTCAGGATGACATTGTTTCCCTTTTAACTATTGGGGGAAGCTAAGGAATGGTTGCAGAAGGATCCCGCCAATTCAATCAGCACTTGGGATGATTTGGCAAGGAAATTCTTAATTAAGTTTTTCCCTACAAAAAAGACAAAATCACTGAGGAGCCAAATTCTTGGGTTTCATCAACGAGATGGCGAAAAACTTCGTCAAGCTTGGGAAAGATACAAAAAACTACTCAGAGACTGCCCACATCATTGTCAGACTGATGAGGTATTGGGACACACTTTTGTTGATGGGCTAGATGAAGCATCGAAGATGAATCTTGATTCAACTTGTGGGGGTAGTTGCATGGCCATACCATACAGTGAAATTCAACTCTTGCTAAACAACTTCACTGCTAATGATCACAATTGGCAAGGAGATGGGGATGCAAGAAGAGTAATTAAACCAAAGGCAGCAGGAGTGATGGAACTTGATGACGTTGCAACCATGAGAGCAGATATTGCAAAGTTGGCAAATCAGATGAACAGAATAACAATGCATCACCCACAACAGGTACAACATGTGCAGCCGATGTCTATATGCTGTGAGATATGTGGTGACAGTCATGTAAGTGACATGTGCCCCACAAATCTAGAGTCTATATATTATGTGGGGCAGCAAAACAGGGGCCGGATGAATCAGCAGGCACAATATGGGAACACATACAATCCCAATTGGAAGAATCATCCTAATTTTTCATGGGGCGGAAATCAACAAAATCAAAATCAATATAGGCCCCAAGGTAATTTCAATCAACCCCAGAAACCACCTCAACAGGCAGCGGAAAGTACTAATGACTTGCTTAAGAAGTTATTTCTTGACAACCAACAGCTCAGAACTCATTTCAAGAATCTCGAGAGGCAGATGGGGCAGTTAGCAGCTAATCAAAATACTAGACCTGCTGGTGCCCTTCCTAGTGATACAGAGAACAATCCGCTAGTAAATGCAGTTACACTCATAAATGGTAGGAAGTTAGAGGAAGTGCCAAAGAAAAATAAGTACAAGACTATACCTGAGGGAGAACTGATCCCTAAGACAACCCCTGAGGTAAAGGTAAATAATGCAGGTTCAGAGCAAGCAAAGGTTGTCAGACCACCACCCCCATTTCCCCAGAGGTGTCAGAAGAAGAATGATGATCGCATATTCAGCAAATTTCTCTCTATGTTGAGCCAGGTTCAATTAAATATTCCATTGGTGGATGTGCTTCGTGAAATTCCAAAATATGCTAAGTACACCAAAGATATAGTGGCTTACAAGAGAAAATTAACTGAGTTTGAGACAGTTGCACTTACTGAAGAATGCACTTCAAGGGTCCAAAACAAGCTTCCTCAAAAGCTTAAGTGTAACGACCCAGCCGGTCGTTTTGTGTGTTGGGACTCTGTTCCCGTAAATGACTCTTTCCATAGCGGCTACTCGTGCCTTATGTCTTGTGTGGGCAGGTAGTTCGAGATTCAGAAGTGATTTGGACAGTTCAGGAATACTTGGTTCCTGAAGGCAAGCCTATTTGGCTAATTCTTGGTTCCGAGCAGTATTTTGAGCAAACGACCTCGGAATCGAGTTCTGACAGCTCCAGCAGCTCCAGACGATGATTTTGGACTTTGGAGTGTGTTCGCCTCGGGTTTCTGATGACCCGGGAGTATTTCGGCACATGAATTGGAATTCAGGATTTCATAAGATTTAGAATTCAGCCTGGAATTGGACCTCATGATATCATGGTCCGAATGGAATTCCGGAACTGGCAATAGTTCCGTATAGTTATTTATGACTTGTCCGCAACATTTGGGGTCATTCCGAGCAGTATAAACCCGTTCGGCGTATTGGTGAGCCATTTGAATTTTCTTGAAATCTTAAGTTTGAAACTAAGGGATTTTGGAGAGTGATTCCTAGTTTTGATGATGTTTTTAGTGTTCTGGGAGCTCGAGCGAGTCCTTCATATGATTTGGGATTGGTTGGTGTAATTTGTCGAGGGCTCGGGTGGTCCCAGGGGTCTCCCAGACCCCAAGCGAGGTCAAAAACCAGCAATTTCATAGCTGGTGGGGATTTTCTGGTGTGACCGCCCCTGCGGTCCATGAGCCGCAGGCGCGAGGCTCGCACCAGTGGAAATTCAATCGCAGGCACAGCTCCAGCCGCAGGAGCGGCCTTCCTTCAGCAGGAGCGGCTCGGCAAGAGAGGACCAAGCTCCTCAGGCGCGACTTTCCCTCAGGGCCCAGACCATCGCAGGTGCGACCCCTTTCTCGCAGGTGCGAGTTCGCACTTGCGATCCAAGGGTCGCAGGGGCGGAAATTGCTGGGCAGTTCTATAAAAGGCCTAATTCGGGAATTTTCTTCCCAAAAACATTGTTTTCCTCCATTGTTGCACACCCCAAGAGCTCAAGAGCAGTGTTCTCGGCCTAGATAACTCAAGTAAGTAATTCATTGGCTTCCCGCATGTTTATTACTTCAATTCTTGAAGAATTCCACTTCCATAATCCATTAGAATTCATAAAAAAATCCATGGGAAGGCTTGGGAAAAATAGAGGGTTTTGAGAAAAATTGAATTTCTGATTTTTGGGCCATTATAGGATGATTAATTGAGTTAATCTTGATCCTTAGGCGACGTATAGCGCATTTCTTCAAGAATCATAATTTTCCGGACGCCGAGGCTCGGAGTTGAATATTCCAATTGCGAGCCATCGAAGGTAATTCGGAGGATTCGTGCGTCTTGTTGATTGGTCCGTTGACCGGAGAAGTACTTGTCTAGGTGAGTCTCCTTTCCAAACTTTGTAAGGGGGAAACGTCCCCTAGGATCCTTGTTGCTAATTGTGATTGTTGAGGGAGTTGCGTACGTACCACGTGATGAGAGTCCGTACGTGGCATCTATATTGTATGTTGGGTAGCCGTAGGACCCACGAGCATGTTCTAGCTGTTTGTTTGATATTATCTGATGCTTTGTACAAGTTATTTGTCGGTATATGATGAAATAGAGCTATGATAGCTTCGAATTAAATGTACATAGTATCCAGATAAGCATTATGAATTACATCAATTGATTAATTGTCTTACTTCCGATGAAACTGATAAAGAGAACGGAGTAAATGAGATAAATCTAAATCCTGAGCTATTGAGCGAAACAAAGGTGGTTGTAAATCCTTCCTGTACTTGAATTATTCCACCATGGCGATATTATGAGAAAAGAGGATAATATGATATAAAATCCTTACTTTGACTATCAAGAGAGATGCGAATATCCGATTCCGTTGAGCGTTGATGAGTCGGTATCATGGTGTCTACATATACACATATATATGCATTCATGGCCCCCGAGTCACAGGTATGATTCGTGATCGGGGAGAACTTATATTTTCATTACTGGCCCCTGAGTCACAGGTTTGATTCATGATCAGTGAGAAATCAGACTTATTTTATTGGCCCCCGAGTCACAGGTATGATTCGTGATCGGGGAGGGTTTTACTTTGCATCATTGGCCCCGGGTCACAGGTATGATTCGTGATCGGGGAGGGTTTTACTTTGCATCATTGGCCCCGGGTCACAGGTATGATTCGTGATCGGGAGAGTATATATATTTATGGCATTGGCCCCCGAGTCGCAGGTATGATTCGCGAGCGGGGAGAGATATTGGCCCACGAGTCGCATGAATGATTCGCGAGCGTGGAGGTTTACTTTATCGAGTCAGCGCATGAGTCTCAGGTATGATTCGCGAGCGTGTTGAGCTTTATGACCGAGTCAGTCCTTATGACCCACCCTTATGACTTCGGCCGATAGTCTTGTCCGTGTCGGTTATATATATATATATACATACATAAGCATTTGCATTGAGTTGGGATCGTGCGATTGTGAGTTGAAAAACGATACTGAGTACTGGAAAGTAAATAATTGAGATAACAAGATAAGGTATTTCAGATAATGAGAAAGAAAACAAGTGATATACATATGATCAGTTTACAAAGAAAGGTTATGTTTAAGATCAGTTATATGTTTGTTGATTACATGTCCTTATACTTGATGTATTTTCTCACATGATTTATTGCTCGGCTTGTATCTTATTTTATTATGTACTGGACCTTAGTGAGTATATATTCTACCTCTCATCACTACTCTTTACGAGTTTAGACGAGATACTCACTAGGTACATATTTGTTTATATGTACTCATGCTGCACTTTCTTTTCTTTTTCTGCACTTGATTGTGAAGGTCTTGAGGCTAGTCCGTCTAGTCGTCTGTCCGCTGGTAGATACTGATCGCGGTGTCGCTCCATACGGTGAGTTGTCTTCTTGGCGTCATCTTGACAGCACCTCTTGAGCCTTCTAGTTTCATTTTGCTCAGTCTTTTGTTCCAGACTGCGGCTTGTATTTTTTGTATATATATATATTTCAGTTGCTGTATCTATGTAGCCGCCTGTTGACACTGTGACACTAGTCCTGGCACACACTTGTTGTAGTTGTTGGGTTTCAGGGTTGTATATATTTGGGCTAGTTGTGGTTCAGCTTGTATCTACGGCCTGACCTCATATCGCTGTTATATTCTGCATTATATTTGTTATAAATTGTAAATAACTGGAATATCGAGTTCTGGGGTAGTATCTCCTAAGGATTTATTTGTTGGCTTGCCTAACCTCCCCGTTAGGTGCCATCACGACCTGAACCGGGTTTTGGGTCGTGACATTAAGGATCCTTGCAGTTTTCCATTCCTGTGCAAATTGGCAATATTGATGTGAGTCGTGCTCTGTGTGATTTGGGGGCTAGCATAAATCTGATGCCCTTGTCTTAGTTCAAGCAATTGGGCTTGGGAGCTCCGAGACCCACCACTGTGATGTTGCAATTAGCTGACAGATCAATAGCCCACCCTAAGGGAGTCATTGAAGATGTGCTCTTGCAGATTGGGAAATTCATCTTCCCCGCTGATTTTATTATTCTTGACTTTGAGGCTGATGAACAACTTCCAATCATATTGGGACGACCTCTCTTGGCTACAGGCGATGCAATCATCAAAGTGAGAGAGGGGAAAATGATAATGAGGGTGGATGACGAAGAAGCAAAGTTCAACGTGTACAAAGCAATCCTACTCCCCCGCCACTATGAGGAGCTCTCCATGATATCCTTTATTGAGGTTGATGAGCAAATCCAGGACACGAGTGTACATCTAGACAATTCTCTAGAGAAAGCACTTATGTTGTTTGATAACATGATTATTGATGAAGAGGTTGAGCAGATGATGCATATCCTTGATGCATCTTGTGCATACAAGCAGGGGAGAATCCCATTTGAGCCCCTCAATAGGCCGAGTAGGCCCTCCCCAAAGCCCTCAATTGAGGAAGCTCCAAAATTGGAGCTTAAACCCCTACCCCCTCACCTTCAATATGCTTATTTGGGTAACTCTAACACTTTAACTGTTATTCTTTCCTCTGACTTGTCTGAATTGCAGGAAGAGAAGTTATTGAGAGTGCTAAGGGAGCATAAGAGAGCAATTGGGTGGACAATGTCTGATAGGAAAGGCATTAGTCCAGCTTTATGCATGCACAAAATCCTCATGAGGAAGGGCACAAACCAAGTGTAGAGCAACAACGCCGATTGAATCCAATCATGAAAGATGTGGTAAGAAAAGAGGTGATTAAGTGGCTTGATGCATGTATTGTATTTCCTATCTCTGACAGCAATTGGGTGAGCCCCGTTCAATGTGTACCTAAGAAAGGGGGGATGACCGTGGTGGTCAATGAAAATAATTATTTAATTCCTACAAGAACTGTCACCGGGTGGAGAATCTGCATTGACTATAGAAAATTGAACAATGCCACCCGGAAAGACCACTTCCCCCTCCCCTTTATTGATCAAATGCTTGACAGGTTAGCTGTCCAGGAATACTACTATTACCTGTACGGTTATTCATGGTATAATCAAATTGCTATAGCCCCTGAGGACCAAGAAAAAACCACATTTACGTGTCCATATGGCACGTATGCATTCAAACGAATGCCCTTTGGTCTCTGTAATGCACCTGCGACTTTTCAAAGGTGTATGATGGCTATTTTTACTGACATGGTTGAAAGATGTGTGGAAGTATTCATGGATGACTTATCTGTGTTTGGGTACTACTTTGATGACTGCTTAATGAATCTTGATAAAGTACTTGCTAGATGTGAAGAGACAAACCTGGTCCTAAACTGGGAAAACTGCCACTTCATGGTACGTGAGGGTATAGTCTTGGGGCATAAAGTATCTAATAATGGTTTGCAGGTGGACAGAGCAAAAGTGGAGGCGATTGAAAAATTTCCCCCACTGATCTCCGTCAAAGGCATCCGCAGTTTTTTGGGCCATGCAGGTTTTTATCGTCGTTTCATTAAAGATTTTCCGAAAGTGTCTTCTCCTTTGTGCAAGATCTTAGAGAAAGATGTCCCCTTCAAATTTGATGATGCATGTCTGAAAGAGTTTGAGGAGCTGAAAGGGAAGCTGGTGACTGCACCAATCATAGTCGCTCCGGACTGGGAGCAACCATTTGAGCTCATGTGCGATGCAAGCGACATAGCAATCGAAGCTGATTGGGGCAGATGAGAAGCAAAATATTCTATTCCATCAACTCTGCGAGCAAGACTCTAAATCCAGCCCATATGAATTACACAGTTACTGAGAAAGAGTTGCTTGCAGTGGTGTGGGCGTTTGACAAGTTCCCATCCTATCTGGTGGGGACAAAAGTCATCGTCTACACAGACCATTCAGCTATCAGGTACTTATTTGAGAAGAAAGACGCCAAGCCAAGGCTGATTCGTTGGGTCCTACTCTTGCAAGAATTTGACTTAGAGATCTAAGATCGAAAAGGGACAGAAAATCAAGTAGCTGATCACTTGTCCTGACTCGAAAATCGGAGCCACGTAGCTGAAGGGGGGTCAATCAAAGAAACATTCTCCGATGAGTAGTTGTTAGCAATCACCTCCGATGAGGCCCCTTGGTATGCTGATTATGTGAACTTTATTGCAAGTGGGGTGACACCACCAAAATTGACACCTGACAATAGAAGAATTTTTTTACATGATGTGAGGCTCTACATGTGGGATGAGCCATTCTTGTATAGGCAGTGCGCAGATCAGTTGGTGCGTAGATGTGTCCCTGAGGAAGAGATGAATGCAATATTACATGACTGCCATGCCTCACCATATGGCAGTCATCACGGTGGGGATAGTACTGCTCAAAAGGTGCTACAATCAGGGTTCTATTGGCCAAAACTGTTTAAGGATGCACATGCCTTTGTCAAAAGTTGTGACAGATGCCAAAGAACTGAAACTATCACGAAGAAGCACGAGATGCCCCTGCAGAATATCCTAGAAGTTGAGCTTTTTGATGTCTGGGGGATTTATTTCATGGGACCATTCCCATATTCAAATGGTCACAGATACATCCTAGCGGCGGTTGACTATGTGTCTAAGTGGGTTGAGGCCATGCTCTTCCTACTAATGACACAAAGGTGGTGGTAAGTTTTGTCAAGAAGCACATCTTCACATGTTTTGGGACTCCTAGAGTGTTGATAAGTGATGGTGGTACTCACTTTTGTAACAAATTGTTGAATAATGTTTTTGCAAAATATGGGGTCAAGCACAAGGTTTCCACTGCCTATCATCCCCAAACGAGTGGTCAAGTGGAAGTGTCAAACAGAGAGGTGAAGCAGATTTTGGAGAAAACAGTGAGTGGGAATAGAAAAGATTGGGCCGCGAAATTGGATGACGCATTGTGGGCATATTGAACTGCCTACAAGACCCCCATTGGGACTTCTCCGTATAGGTTGGTTTATGTGAAGGCATTCCATTTTCCTGTTGAGCTGGAACACAAAGCTTATTGGGCGATTAAAAAGCTAAATATGGAGATGGGCTCAGCTGGTGAAAAGAGATTGCTGCAATTAAATGAGCTTGATGAGTTTCGACTGCACGCATATGAAAATGCCAAGTTATATAAAGAAAAGACGAAAAGGTGGCATGACAAGCACATAAAACAACGTGAGTTTGAACCAGGCCAGGAAGTTCTCTTGTTCAACTCAAGGTTGAAGCTTTTCCCCGGAAAGCTTAAATCTCGTTGGTCGGGTCCTTTCGTTGTGGTAAGTGTAAGGCCTCACGGAGCAGTGGAGTTGCGTGATATGAGCTCGACAGGCACATTCTTAGTAAATGGTCAGAGAATTAAGAACTATTGGGGTGGTGACATTACATGTCACAAGACCTCGATGGACTTGGTTGATGCATAAATATGTGTTGAGTCCTGCCGCGACATTAAATCAGGTGCTTCATGGGAGGCAACCTATTGTTTGTTGTACACGTCATGCCGCGACGTTAAATCAGGCGCTGCGTGGGAGGCAACCCATGATAGTAGTATTTTGTTAACATGTTTTTGGTGTGCAGGACAGTGCAGAGGGTGTTGAGCAAAAGCCTGGGGCATAATAAAAATCTGGTAAGGTGACAACGAGGTAAAAACTGAGTAAACTTCAAAACCAAGCTGACAAGCCTCGAAAATTGTCATCGCGGCGCGACCGCGGTGGAAGAAGCCCTCAGAACTGTGGCGCGACCGCAGTAAAAAAACCTCGCAGAAACTCACCGCGACCGCGGTAAAAGACCCCCGCAGAAACTCTCCGCGACCGCGGTAAACGACCCTCTCAGTCACTCACCGCGACCACGGCGAACCCTGTTCGCGCCCAGGTAAGTCCGCTGACTTAAATTATTTTCGTTTTTTTTTTCTTTTATTTTATTTTAATTCATTAAAAATTCCCCCACCCTAACCCATTAATCCCCATAAAACCTCCCCCTCCCTTTTCCAACTCCCCAACGTCTCTTTTTACTCTCTTCTTCCTTCTTCCCCCCCTCCCCC
>ML282355.1:17908-53109 GCA_005239495.1 Nicotiana undulata | reverse complement strand
ATACCCCAGATTATATTTGCAACGCCCGCGTAGCCTTTTATTAGACACAGTTGAGCGTGATCACTTCCCTTTCAAAGGTGGACCAATCACCGGCTAAATCAATGCATGATGCACTTTCTCCATTGATGAAGGCATTGGTTGCAAATGACCTCCCGAGGCATTCTGATCTTGATGTGAAGATCACAGTTGCTTCTTGTATAAGTGAGATAACTAGGATTACTGCACCAGACGCTCCATATGATGATGAGAAAATGAAGGTATGTGAAGTTTGCTTTCTCATAGTTCTTTCTTATATATCAGCCCTCCAATAACATTGCACTTGGTTGATACAGGATGTCTTTCAATTAACTGTATCATCCTTTGAGAATTTACATGACTAGTCCAGCAGATCATATAATAAGAGGGTGTTGATCCTTGAGACAGTGGCCAAGGTCAGGTCATGTGTTGTCATGTTGGATCTAGAGTGTGATAAGCTCATTACTGAGATGTTTCAGCACTTCCTTAAAGCTATAAGGTATTGCCATATATCTTAATCGTCCAACAGTAATTTTGTTTGTAATGTTTGGTTATTGATACATGGTATGATGTGCTGCTGCTGCTGCTTCTTCTTCATTTTTCATTCTTCTTCTTCTTTGATACCAGCGAATGTTCTCGGATTTATATCGGCATATGAGCTTACATGTTTTTGGGTTTCATGGTTTTGGGGTTAATATTTGAAATTATGACCCCTCATGTGTCTTCTATTTTTATCTTTTTGGACTTCTTGCAAGTTGCATCATCATTTGTGTGCCTATACTGGGTGACAGTGGGATTAGTGTGATTGTTAGAGTGCAGCAATGAGGAAATCTATTGGTTACTTATTTTGAATACCACTATCTAATTTAATCAACTTTTAAGAGTGACACTGAAAATGATTTTCCCTAGTTGTTAGAGATATTTTATTTCATTAGTCGAGGGTCTATCGGAAACAGCCTCTTTGCCCTTCTAGGGTAGGGGTAAGGCTGCGTACATTCTACCCTCAGCAGACCCCACTTGTGGGATTACACTGGGTTGTTGTTTGTATCTCTAGTTGCACCCTTTTTTATTTTTTTATTTTTTTGTGTCTTCCAAGTGAACTAGTTGAAGTACATCTGGAAATATGAGATTTCCAGTTGCTACTTTAACCAAAAGGTTGTACTTAGCGATTTTTTTCTGAAGAAGATACTTTGCAAAGTTTTTATCGTAAAAGAAGTAAAAGGTTATCTCCCCTGTAGAACTTATCTTCTATACCATGTAGTTCTGCTTCTCCTTGAACGTCTAAATTAGGCTGCTTTATTACAGAAGATTCAAATTATCAGTACAAGATGAAGCTGAAGATGTACACAAAAAGGGGAAAAAAACTTGGTGAACCTGTGTTCCATGATCTTAATTTCGAGGCAACCGTGGCAATGGCTGGTGAATTGTTCAAAAATCGTGGAGCATACATGACTGCAGAGGAAGCAGAAAATGCCGGTAACATTTGCCTTTCAAAAGGTAAAATCCTTTCTTATCTAAGTAGTCAACCTGTCTTGTTTGTTTCAACTAGACAGGTTGCACAGATGCACGGTCCATTTCCGGTGGTCAAGAAACATGCAGAGGTCTGTCGTATTGTTTTCACTATGTACTCATTCCGACTAATGTGATTGGCTTATTATTAATGGTTCTGATGCAACTAAGTATTCATGCGTTTGCAGATGAAGAGGAGATGGCTCAATCTGAACATACCTCTCCACAGTCCATAGGCTGAAAAGTTGATGCATTTAGCGGTACGTGCAAGAGCTCACTTTAAATGAGGAAGTCTTCTTCAGTGAAATCATTGTGCTATTTGCCTAGAGAAACTATACCATCAGCTGCAATGACACCATCTTGTACCCCTACGGTCTCGAATGCAAAGTATAGCGCGAGGAAGATTGCAGAAACCAAAAGTTACCTCCTTTGTAACAAGGTCAGAGTGTAAAATCCAGATATAGGTGCAGCTTGGAGTTCCCCAATGAGAAGTATAGCTAATCATGTATTACAGTAGAGGCATGTTACTTACGTTATCGTGTCTTAAACACACATGCTAAAATGAATCAAGGATAATTATAGTTATTTGTTTGAAGGGGAGCCTTGGCGTAACCGGTAAAGTTGCTGCCATGTGACTAGAAGGTCACGGGTTCAAGTCGTGAAAACAGCCTCTTGCAGAAATGTAGGGTAAGGCTGCGTCAGACCCTTGTGGTCCGGCCCTTCCCTGGACCCCGCGCATAGCGGGAGCTTAGTGCACCAGGCTGCCCTTTTTTTGTTTGAAGTATTTTTATATTTTTGTTTGTGGAACATTGTGTTTGTGGAAGTTAAGTGGTATTATTATGGATGTATCAGGGTATTCTCTTCTTTTTTTTTACTGCCCCTTACACACTCTTTGTCTATCTCTCTCTATGGAACGAGAAGTTTAACGTTAACGAGTTCCCGATTATAGAACGGTGTCGCTCTTTTTGGAACATAGTAAAGGATATGAAATCATTGAAATGGAACAGATGAATGCTATATACTTTGTAGAAATCTTAAATAAAAATTTACGACATCGGGTGTTGGAGACCCATCCCGTACGTATATATATCGCTACTTTTGGAACATACTAAAGGAAAGTTTGCCATATGAAATGGAACAGAGGAAAAATATGCTTTGTAGAAAACTTGAAGAAAATTTTATGAAGTATGTACATTTATTAATACTAGGAATGAACTCATATGAACGACATGGATAGTAAGGATTTATATAGTTGATACCTTCATTCACATATAAGAACGGCTCCTCGATGGAGGAGTAGAAGCGATGATCCCCTTCGGTTAACTTGCTTGTGCCTACTGTTACCTAGTGTAAGACCTTCGTCCTTGACGCGAAGAAAGAGGAGCAGGAACAAGAGGTTGTCCTCTCCCGGCACAGTAGTTCCGCAATTATCGTGGTTGTTGCCAACGGGGATCCATTAGATGCTGTAGGTCGTCATATCTTTGAAAGTTCAGGAGGAGAGAATAAACGGACTCCTCGAGGGCTACTTAAGTCACTTTAGTGCAAGCCAAAAGGACTTACATTGTTGGATATTGCTCAGTCATGCTATAGCTTAAATCCATAAATTGACATACCTTTTTAAATAACTGATGTAACTATCATAAATATATTAAAGCAGAGTGATGACACCTAATCAACAAAAAACCTTAAATGTGTTGATCAAGCTAACGTAAACAAATGTGTTGATCAAATAAGTTCATTGTCAATTTTTGTGTTTTGTGTAATTTCTTAAAGATTTAACTTATTATATTTTCATTATTTTATCTACGGGCAACTCATGTACATAAATATTAATATTTTATAAAAATAAATAATGACTGTGGTTTAATCAGAAGTGTCTAAAACATATGTTTTGATCTGGTTGAAACTTCATAAAACAGGAAGCCCGAACAAGTAAAAGTGTGATATTCTACCAAAATAATATAATTCCAACTACCGTGTCTAAAAGATAAGGAATAGTAGCAAAAGGACGAACATCATAAATAATGCCATCATTGAAAAGGAAGACCTTTTATTAAAATTTGCCTAACTATGGATCGAAAGCTCACTTTCAATTCTAGTGGCAAAACTTTTGAATTAATTAGTATCAAAGAGGAGGCTAAGGGATGGTATGATTTTACAGAACGTAGTAGAAGATTTTCAAGCAAGATTAAAATAGATGACAACAACCTTTGATGGGTGTGCGAAGCTTTGATCCAAGCTTCTCTTCAGACCAGTAACAACTGCAAAAGATGGGGCAGGAAGGTACAAACATACACTTTTTGAGTGGTACAAAATTTTAACAATTATGGTCGGTTCGTTAGAATTGAAGCTATTAATGGGGCTAACAGATCTGCAATCATTATCCCGGAAGGCAATTACAATAAAGAATGGGGGGACATAGCAGGGATGATCCAAGGTTATCTGGGAACATATGTAGACCCAAGATTTTATCTCTATGCTGATCAATCAAGGTCTTACAAGGAAGCTGCTAATATATCACATTGGCCATCTACTACTAATACCAGTGCTGGGCATGGAGCACTCCAGGAAGAGCTGGGAAATGAAAACTTCCTTTCAACATGTCTCATAGGTCACTTCAATGACCCATTTAGCTTGAGCCCAAAGGCAGAAGTGATTCAGAAATGGTTCACAAGCAGATGTCAAGTCACAACGGGTCTCAAGATCACTCCCATCGAGCACAACCAGTTCCTTTTTGAGTTCCCTTCCAGATTCGAAGCAAACAGAGTCAAAGCTGATGACTGGTTCTGGAACGGAAGAAGATAGACCTTGAAATGGTGGTCTCCGGTGGCCGGAGCAGATATGAAATCTGCAAAATCGGAGCATCGATGGGTGAAAGCTTTTGGAATTCCTATCCACGCATGGACGTCAGGCACTTTCAAGTTCATCGGAGACAAGTGTGGTGGCTTTGTCGATATTGACGATGAAACTAAATAAAAAGTTCACTTTTTTTGGGCCCGTATCTGTGTGGTTAATCGAAGAGAAGAATTACCAAGAAATCTGGAGTTGATTACGAAAGATTGGGGCTTTGAAATCTCGTTACTAGAGGATGCTCATACAAAAATTAGACCCGCCGAAAAATGCTTTTCCGATGAAGCAAGGGAGAAGATGGTAGGAGTGGGTACCTCGAACCTTGCATCAGGCATAGTCTCACATGTAGAAAGACAGGCTGGCAGGAATCTTGCATCAGGCACAGTCTCACATGTAGAAGGAAAGGTTGGCAGGAACCTTGCATCTGGCACAACCTCACATGTAGAAGGACATGTTGACAACTTTAATTTGAATGTTGGTTCATTTGTTAAACCAGTGGGTAAAGTACCACCATGTATATTGGTCTCTGATAAAAAGGGTAAAGGGATTTCCAATCCATCACAAAACTTGGGCCGAGGAGAAGATCAGGAATATTACAAAAAAGGCCCAATTAATAAGAAGTCCACATCAAGGAAGTCAAAAGAGTCAATGATTTTTAATGAGAAAACAGTGTGGAGGGTAACTGGGCTTAAACCCAACCCAAATGCTTTAAAATTAAAAGAACTGGCAGTTGAACCCTCATTCTCGAAGGAACAGAACACGACACAATCTTGCTCCATGGCTTTGGCAAACCAGAGTTCAGACAACTCCCCTTCAGGCATATGATGAAGGAATCTCAGAAGAGAGAGTCCACATGCCTCTTTGCATACACTCGCCAACAATGGATTTGGTTGCAGCAACTAGCTCAGACACAGACTTTTCTTCTTAGGAAGTATGTGAAGCCCTTCCACTGACATGGTATGAGGGAGGTCCTAGCACACAGCTAATTGATACTCCATCCATAATCGAGACTTCAAAATGGACCAAACTCACTATGGTCAAGGCATGCAAGGCCGTTGGGGTCAATGCAACAGGGTTCGAGCATGATCTTCTGAACATAATTCTAAGGATGGAGTAGTGAAGACAAGTCCAAATCCAACAACAGGAATCAAAACAAAAGGCAGGGAAGGAGAGGAGGAATAGAGGAGAGGGGGAAAGGAAAAGATTAGCATGTGAGATTAATTATGACAGAAGAGGGCAGCAGGTTAAGGGGTTGAGGGGTAGGCAATACCATTCATGTTCTAGATGAAGCTAAAAATCTTGAGTTGGAATGTGCGGCGGTTGAATGAGGATTAGAAAAGGAGCACCATTAAATCTCTCATTCATAAGTGGAGGGTGGATATTTTGTGTTTGCAGGCGACTAAGGTAGAAGATTGCTCTACTAAAATGATTCAACAATTATGGGGGAATAGATGGGTTGATTGGGTGGAGTTAAAAGCAAGTGGTACCAGGGGAGGAATAGTGGTAATTTGGGATAAAAGAAAGTGGGTCAAATTAGATGCACACTGGGGGTCTTATTCCATCTCTTGTATGTTAGAAAGCATCACAGAAGTGTTTAGATGGTGCTTCACAGGAATCTATGGACCACACAACAATCCAGAGAGATAAGTAATGTGGAGTGAGATTGCAGGAATAAGGGGACTTTGGGAAGATCACTGGGTAGTGGGAGGTGACTTCAATGTTGTTAGGTTTGAGAGTGAGAGGCTGAATTGTACTAGAAGATCAAAGGCAATGAAGTTGTTCTCTGATGTTATTTAGGACCTAGGTGTTATTGATTTACCTTTGCAGGGGGCTCAATATACCTGGTCTAAAGGAGACAATTGTTTGCAGGCTTCGAGAATTGACAGGTTCCTTATCTCCAATGATTGGAATGACTCTTTTAATGCTGTGAGACAGATTGCCTTGCCTAAGGTGATTTCAGATCATAGACCAATTATTTTGGAGAGTGGTGATTGGGATGCAACTCCTTCCTTCTTTAAGTTTGAAAACATGTGGCTTCAATCAGAAGGATTTCTAGGCAAACTAAAGAGCTGGTGGCAGAATTACACATTCACTGGTAATGTTAATTTTATCCTTATGCAAAAGCTAAAAAGCCTAAAGAAGGATATCACTACTTGGAACATGGAAGAGTTTGGGAAGGTGGAAACCAGGAAAAACAAGGCACTAGAGGACCTCATGGCACTAGAACAAGCTGCATAAGACAGGCAATTGACTTTATCTGAGGCTAACCAAAGGGTTAGTATAAGAATAGAACTACAACAGTTAGCCAAAGTAGAAGAAATTTCATTGAGGCAAAAATCAAGGTGTCTTTGGCTTAAGGAAGGGGACAGAAACACCAAGTATTTCCAGAAGATTGCCAACTCTCACAGAAGAAGCAATTGCATAGACAAACTCATGGTCGGGGATGAGATCGTAGAAGATAAGGAGCAGATAAAGCAGGAGACACTGGATTTTTTTGAAAACTTGTACACTGAGCAGGAAAGTTGGAGGCCATCTGCTAATTTTGAAGAAATTGCAACCATTACAGAAGAAGAAAAGGAGGGCTTGGAGGCATCTTTCAATGAGGAGGAGGTTCTGGCAGCTATTAACTCTAGTGCTCCTAACAAAGCACCGGGGCCCGACGGGTACACAATGGCTTTCTACCAGCACTCATGGGAGTTCATTAAATATGACATACTTTCAGCTATGAGTTACTATCACCAGCAATGTTGGATGGTTAGGTCATGTAATGCATCTTTCATTGCGCTCATTCCTAAAAAGAAAGGTGCATTGGAGTTAAGGGACTATAGACCAATTAGTCTAATTGGTAGTGTGTACAAGATCATAGCTAAAGTCCTAGCTGAAAGGTTGAAGAAAGTGATGGGAAAATTGGTCTCAAATCAACAAAATGTATTCATCCAAGGAAGGCATATTACAGATGCTTCGTTGATAGCCAACGAGGTCCTTGATTGGCAGTTAAAGCAAGGGGATGCATGGATTCTATGTAAGTTGTACATAGAAAAAGCCTTTGATCAACTTAACTAGTCCTACCTTATTTCCATTCTCAGGCAAATGGGATTTGGGGAAAGATGGTTAAAATAGATCAAGTTCAATATCTCCAATGTGAAGTACTCCATTCTAATCAACAGGAGCCCAGTTGGTTTTTTCTCTCCACAGAGGGGATTGAGTCAGGGAGACCCACTCTCACCATTCCTATTCATATTAGCAATGGAAGGACTCAGTAGGATGTTGGATAAAGCTAAGCAGCTGCAATGGTTGAAAGGTTTTGATGTTGGGAGACGAAGCACGATCAACATTTCTCATATGCTCTATGCAGATGACACTTTGATTTTCTGTGGGGCAGACAGAAGTCAAATGCTCTATCTTAATCTAACCCTTCTTATATTTGAAGCTATTTGAGGCCTTCACATTAACATGCTCAAAAGTGTAATCTACCATGTTAATGAGGTGCATAATTTAGAAGACTTGGCTGGAATTTTAGGCTGCAATACTGGATGTTTACCAACTACTTACCTAGGACTTCCACTAGGGGCGAAGTTTAGGTCAGAAGCTACATGGAGTGGGGTCATTGAGAAATTTGAAAAGAAACTTGCTTCTTGGCAGCTGCAGTATTTGTCTATGGGTGAAAGAATAACTCTAATCAGTAGTGTCCTAGACAGCATTCCAATCTACCAGATTACTCTTTCCAATGCCTAGTAAGGTCCTGAAGCAGCTAGACAAGATCAGAAGGAACTTTCGATGGGAAGGGACTAAAGATGGTCACAAGTTTCACCTAGTAAAGCGGTCTAAGGTTATCTTACCAAAGCACCAAGGTGGACTAGGGGTCAGGGACTTAGCTTTGCACAACAAATGCTTATTGATGAAATGGCTTTGGAGATACACACGGGAGGAGCAGAGCCTATGGAAGAAAGTTGTCAATGCCAAACATGGAACCCTAATCCACTGGTGCACCAAACTATCTAGAGCACCACACGGAATTGGAGTTTGGAAGAGCATGTGCAAACTTTGGGAGGAGTTCTCACAAAACCAGCACTTCGCAGTTGAAGACGGACAACAAATAAAATTCTGGAAGGACAAATGGCTAGGGAACACACCCCTAAGGAATGACTACCATGCTCTCTTTCAAATGGTTAGTGACCCAGACTCAACAGTTCATCAGTGCAAAGAAGGCAACTCATGGAACATAACACTTAGAAGGAACTTGCAAGATTGGGACTATGAGGATCTGCTCAAACTTCTTTCCTCACCCAACAACTTCTCAAGCAACACTCTAGTACCTGACCAGTTCAAAAGGGGTAATGGAGATGTAGGAAAGTACTCAGTCAAAGCAGCCTACAAGCTAGCAGGAACTCACAATGTAATAACTAACCATTGGCCTTGGAAATTAATATGGAAAATCAAGTTGCCACCCAAAGTCATCTTCTTCAACTGGACTGCACGTTATGAGGCTTGTCTGACACAAGACAACTTAGCCAAGAGGAATTTTCAGATTGTGATAGATGCTACATGTGCTAGAGGGAGGCAGAAACTCACAACCATCTTTTTCTCCAATGCCCTGTTGCAGCAGATTTATGGAGTATGTTTATATCACTCTTCGGACTTAGATGGGCCATGCCATATCAGGGATGCTTTTGAGTCTTGGAGTTACTGGAAAGTTGATAGCACCATCAGGAAAGTATGGAAGATGATACCTGCAGCTATTTTTTGGAGCATTATAAATGAGAGAAACAGCAGGTGTTTTGATGGAGTATCAACTTCTCCCAACATACTCAAGACTAGATGCCTCATGTATTTGTATAGCTGGGCTTATCTATCCTCTATAGACTCCCATAGTTTTTTGAATTTTGTTAGCTCCCTAGTACTAGTATAAACATTTGTAAGGAGCTAACAATTGCTACACTCTTTTGTAATTTATGCATCTTCTTGATGCCAGTAATGAAACCAATTACTTCATCAAAAAAAATAACATATAATTCCAACCGTATATACTCTTTTTATTTCTTCTTTAGATAAATGAAAAAAAAAAAATTGGGGTGCAAATCTGTCAAAGGAATTGGCCGAAAATCAATCACTTTTAGCTAAATAAGAAAAAATCAGCCTTGAGGGTGTGTTTAATACAAAGGAAAAAATTTTCCGAAAAATGTTTTCTAATTTTTCCATGTTTGGTTGGCTTAAATGTTTTGAAAAATATTTTCCTCGTCAACTCATTTTATTCCAATTGGAGGAAAATGTTTTCCCTATCAAGAGAAGAGAAAACATTCTCCAAAACTCCTTCTCAACCTTCCCACCCTATTCCTTACCCTCACCAACCAACCCCACACCCACCAACCCCAACCCCACCCCGCAAAAAAATAATATTAATTTTTACTTTTTTTTTAATTTTAAAATTTCTGCTTTTTTATGCACCCTCACCTCCCACCGCACAAGAAATCTTTTTCTTTACTTTTTTTGTAATTTTTAAATTTTTGTTATTTTTCTGCACACCTACAACCCCTGTCCCTCCCTCCCCACCCCCTGCCCTTATAAGAATTTTATTTTATTTTACTTTTTTGTAATTTTTAAATTTTTGTTTTCTTTCTGCATCCCCAACCCCACCTCACCCCACCCCCTGCCCCTCGGGAAAAAATATTTTTTTTAATAGATTTTCAGTTTTATTTTTTTCATCTTTCGGTTTACAGGTTCAAAATTTTACAAGTTCCAAAGTTATGAGTTCGGAGGTTATGTGTTTCGAAGTTTACGGGTTCGAAATTTTGCGGTTCAGAAGTTTATAAAATTTTTGGGTTCGGAAGATTGTTGGTTCGAAAGTTTATGACTTCGTGTTTATCGTATCAAAATTATTTATGAATATATTATTACTTATTCAAAAAAATATTTTCTTGAACATTTTCTTTATACCAAACACACCCTAAATAATAGAGTTACTCTTACTATCACGAACAAGTTTTCTGGAAAAAATTAGGGCATACAGAGATAACAAACAATAATTTTCTCATCGGCAATTGCAATCAGATGACGACAATTTCTCTGCTTCGTTACTCTTCGAATGGTATTATTCCATTTATTTCACGTTCTTCTTCGGCAACTGCAATCAGGTTTTATTCTTCATATAATAGCAATACATTCAGTTTTGAGAACGTCAAGTGTTCAGATGATGCTCTGACTCTCTTCCATCGAATGGTAAGAACGCAGCCTCTTCCTTCGGTTTTTGACTTCTCCAAATTATTGAAGACTATGGTAAATATGAAGCATTACTCTTCTGTTCTTTCCCTTTTTCGACAAATGCTGAAATCTAATATCCCAATTAATAATTTCATCTTGAGTATAGTGATTAACAGTTATTGCCTAATGCATCGTTCTGACTGCGGATTTTCAGTGTTAGCTATTTACTTGAAGAGTCGCATTCCATTTGATGTTAATCGCCTTTAGCACCTTACTAAGGGGACTCTTTGCGGAAAATAAGATAAAAGATGCAGTTAACTTGTTCAAAAAGTTGGTGAGGGAGAATATTTGTGAGCCTGATGAATTCATGTATTCGATTGTCATGAATGGGCTTAGCAAGAGTGGTCATACTAAAAAAAATTTCAATTTGCTACGAGTAATGGAACAAGGAAGCACTAAGCCCGATGCATACATCTATAACATTGTAATAGATGCCCTATGCAAAGATAGAATGTTGGATGCTGCATTTAGCCTTTTTGAAGAGATGAAACAAATAGGCATTCCTCCGGACATTGTCACGTATAATTCATTGATTAATGGTCTCTGTAAGTTAGGTCAGTGGGAAAAGGTTAGGACTTTGTTGCTTGAAATGGTAAATTTTAATATTTTTCCAAATGTGCGCACCTTGGCTATAGTAACCGATAGACTATGCAAAGAAGGGAAAGTTGAAGATGCTGAGGAGGTAATGAGACACATGATTGGAAAAGGTGAAGAGCCAGATGTGGTCACCTACAATGGGATACTTAATGGATATTGCTTGCGCGGACAAATGGATAGAGCAAGGAGACTTTTCGATTCCATGATAGATAAGAGCATTAAGCCTGACATTGTTAGCTATAGCACATTAATAAATGGATATTGTAAGAACAATAAGTTGGATGAGGCCATGGATTTGTTTCATGAAATTTCTCGAAATGGATTGGGACCTGCCATTTTCACCTATAGTATTATTTTGAAAGGTCTATGTGATGTTGGAAGAACTGACTTTGCACAAAAATTCTTTGTTAAGATGCAATCGACAGGGCTCAAACCTAATTTATGCACTAATCTCATTTTGCTCTGTGGTTATTTTCAGAATGGACTTGTTGAGAAAGCTATGTCGCTATTTCATGAGTTGGAAATACAGAGAGAAAATACTGATATTAAATTGTACAATGTTGTAATTAACGGATTGTGCAAAAATGGTCAGCTCGACAAAGCTCATGCTATTTTTGAGAAGCTTTCTTTAATTGGATTGTTTCCCGATATGATAACATACAATACAATTATAAATGGATTTTGTCTAGAAGGATTATTAGATGAAGCTAAAAATATGCTAAGAAAAATGGAGGAGAATGGTTGTTCGCCAAACAATGGCACCTACAATGTTATTCTGCGAGGATTTCTCAAGTTTAGCAGTATCAGTGAAATAACAACTTTTTTGAAGGAAATGAATGAAAAGGGCTTCTCATTTGATGCAACTACAGCAAAGTTACTGATACACCTTATAGCAGAGAATCCTTCTTTGCTAAACATTATACCACAGTTTCACTCGGGAAGTAGGAAGTGAATTTTTATTCACTTTGTTTATCAGCTAGACTTATTACTGTGATGCAATTTCCTTTCACCTCTGCGAAAGATATCACATCTAATGGAATTGCAGAAGCTAAAAGAATGGCAGTTAGAACATTGCCTGAGCTATCCAAGCTTATTGAGGAGGTACTTCTATTTTGATTGTTTTTCGATTCTACCTTATCTTGGAAATCATATTTTATTGCAGTCTTAATATGAGAAATGAAAGTTTCCTTATGTGCACATGTTAAGTCTTGGAAAACCATTTTCCATGGTATTTAGTTACGCAGGTAATAGTTTTCTATCTTTTCAATAATCAATAACAACTTTCTGTAACTTATAGCTGTAGAAACAATATATTTGATAGTTTCTTAGGTCTTGGTGATGTAACCATAAATGTAACACCTGATCTTACATGATAACATGGTGCCAGATCCTAAGCACCACTGCGCACAGTTGGCCAGCATCAAGTGAGCTTGAATTACCATAGTTGATCCAACAAAAAGTCATGTTTGAAATTTCCATAGCAGCTTTACCCTTAAATGCAAGAACTAGGGAGAATACTTTCTCCAGGAAATAATCTCTTGGTTTCCTTTGTCTAATGCAAATTCTAGTGCGAGGAAGACTACAGAAACCAAAAGTTACCTCCTTTGTAACAGGGTCAGAGTGTACAAATCCGTTCCAGATGAGGTCACTATTGTGCTTCCTATTTGTGAAGATAAGTGGGTTGCTGTGAGTTTGGAATTCACCAATGAGAAGTGTAGCTAATTATGCCTTACAGTAGAAACATGTTACTTAAGTTTATCGTCCTCAGAAACAGAGAGGCTAGACTGAATCAAGGACTATTATAGCTACCATCTATTTAAAGTATTTTTATAATTTATTTTCTGAAACATTGAAGTGTTTTTTGGAAGTTAAGTGGTATTAATATGAACGTAACAGGGTAAGTTCTTGTCATATTTTAGTTGATTAACTAGAACTGCCCGAGTTCTTTTTTAAATTGCGTTTTCATTATGGTATTACAGAACGACAACGACTTAAATAAGTTCTTATTGTAATTGCTGCTTGATGGTTAGAGGCCTCAGATGCAGATATTCTGCTTCCTGATCCCATTTCCCTTTTATAGTAACCTTTGCTACTTTATCTGTGAAGTTGAACAAGCACTTAGGACGTGGATTTGGTAATTTGCTCTCCCTTTAGCGAGAACAATAGGGTTTCATATTGATCCAAATAGATGTTAAGGACACTTAATTCAGGCTAATAGATGTTTTCCCTGAGATTAACTTGACGATGACATGTTAATGCAGTTGGAAGACGATCGAAAAATATACTTTTGTAGAGTAAATTGACATCTTTCCCAATTTCAGACAAATGCTTCCATACTGTGTCCTCGGACTTGGAAGGTGAAATTTTTGTAACTGAAACTTGCATGGATTCACTGTGAAAGATGTTAACCAGCCTGAGGAAATCAAAAGTAATTTTTGTGTTTGTGTCTATATGAAAGTAAACTCCACTAATATTTCTTTTTCTTTACATTGCTAGGACAACTAACTTATAATAATTTCACAGAAAGACTCGTCAGCCAGGTGACTCAACTAGCTCTGGAAAGCTCTCCCTGTGAAAGCTTGCTTTTCATTACCAAATAGCAAGGGAACTCCATAGTTGGATGTCCAAATTCAACTTCAGTTCTGAGTTGTGAGGTGGAGGATGAAGAAAGGGAAGGTAAAAGGTGTTCAAAGTTTTCTGCATCATGTACTCATTCAGTCTTCACTCTAAACATACCTCTACACAGTCCATAGGTGCTGAAAAGTTTAATGCATCTTCAATTTTGCTGACTGTGCGTGGTATCAATGTTCCAGTTGCCTAAAGAAACTCTATCATCAGCTGCAACAGCACCAATCCATTCCTCTACTGTCTCGAATGCAAATTCTAGCGCGAGGAAGACTGTAGAAACCAAAATTACCTCGTATATAACAGGGTCAGAGTGTACAATTATGAACACTCTAGACTACCTACGCTACTACCCTAATCCTCGACCTCCGTATCTTCCTATCAAGGGTCTTGTCCTCGGTCAGCTTCAGCTGTGCCATGTCTTGCCTTATCACCTCACCCCACCTCTTCTTTGGCCTACCTCTACCTCTCCGTAGGCCCTCCAATGTCAACCCCTCAACCATCTGAGCCATGCTTCCCGCATCTTGTCCTCAATAGGGGCCACACCCACCTTGTCGCGAATAACCTCAGTTCTGATCCTATCTAACCTGGTGTGCCCGCACATCCATCTCAACATTGTCATCTCTGCTACCTTCATCTTCTGGACATGAGCGATCTTGACTGACCAACACTCAACCTCATGCAACATCGTTGGTCTGACCACCACTCTGTAGAACTTACCTCACTATCACTTGTGATTTATTCAAATGATGTTTTTTAGATTCATAACAAGTTGAACGATTACATAGTAATCAGGTTGGATGTTGGCCGTGGAGCTGAAATGAAAAATCAAAATTCCCTACAAAGTTGCTTGCTTTACTTGGTATTAACAAAAGAGGCAGTTTAGACACAAGATAATTTAATCAAGAAAGGAGACCACTTGTGCTCTAGATGTTACTTATGTGGAGAGGAGGCAGGGATAATAAGTCATCTCTTTTTGAATTGCAAGTTGACCGTACAATTATGGAGGATTTTCATCAAACTTAAGAGGAATTTTATGGGCTATGTTAGGAAGAATACTCGAAATTCTAGCTTGCTGGAATAAAGAAGGTAATCTTTCTGGACATAAAGAGAGATGAAGAAATGTCCAAGCTTGCATATGGTGGACAATTTGGGAAGAGAGGAGTCGGAGATGAAGACAAGTTCAGTAACATCCAGAAGATGAAGATGAAATGTCTAGTTCTTTTCTATTTTTGGTTTAAAGGAAAGTTTCTGGAGGATTATGAATCCATTTGTGATGTTCTGGAATCCTTGTGAAAGGACCAAGGATTAGGAGTGTTTTTTCTAATGCACTCTTCTTTATAATTATGGGTGACTTCACAGTTCTAGTGAAGTTTATATATTAATATACAAATATGTTACCCTCTCAAAAAAAAAAAGAAGGGATACTTTGTTAGTTATTCTATTCACAATCATAGTTGGGAGTTCGAGTCACCCCAAGAGCAAGGTGGGGAGTTCGTGGAGGGAAAGATGCCGAGGGTCTATTGGAAACAACTTCTCTAGGGGTAAGGTTTGCGTACACACTACCCTCCCCAGATCTCACTAGTGGGATTATACTGGGTTGTTGTAATCATAGCTGGGAGGAAATGCAAATGTCCCAACCAAATTTGAGTTGCTGAAAGACTAGTCTCATTCATCAGCTTCATTCGCAGACTTCTTCACGTTGACTACATAGACCCCGAGACCAAGAACTGAAAGAGCAGCAAGAGTCATTTTCATCATTTTCCTTGCCTTCTTCAGGTTTGCAGCCAAACAGCCATCGTCTCCGGTTGTTTCATCATCCATCGAATCAGCTGATGATTCATCTTCAGATTCACTTAAGAACTACTTGAACTACTTTTATCTGCTGGAGATTCTTCTGGAAGGCTTTTAGCTTCTGTTTGCTCACTGGTTTTAGGACTAGTGTTCATTTGTTCTTCTTTTGCTGGTTCTTTAGCAGGGGTATTACCAGCATTATCCTATTTAGTAAATTTCTCTCGTTGGGGATGTGTTTTGTGTTATTATGAAATTTCCTTGATACTCTTTTCTGGTTGTTTTTTATCTGTCGTTTAAGGTTTTGGTACGCCAAGTAAAACTTTCATTTAGTAGCACTAACCATGAGGGACTTTTCATTAAATTACCCTTGTCTTTTCTTTAAATTGGGTCAGTAATGACTATTTGCCTTCTTGAAGTAGTAAGGGTTGAATTGGGAAAAATAATTACTGCCTTCTTGTTTTCTAAAGTGACAAATATTTTGAACCAATTTATTATTTTTTCTTTTACAAGGATCTAATCATCTTGGCCCTTGTTTGTGACAGATTTACACCCGCACTATTCAGATTTCAATGACATCATCATCCATTCAATTATCGACATGGATGCTGACATGATCACCATCGAGAACTCCAGAGATGAGAAATTTTGTCTATGTTCCACAAGGGAGTGAAGAATGGTGCTGGCATTGGTCGTGTAATATACGACATCCATTCGCCAAGGATTCCATCAACAGAAGAAATTGCTGACAGAACAAAAAAAAATGCTTGCAGTCCTTCATACCTACATCCTCTGAAGTTAATCCTGCTCTCAGCAACATAGTAGTTACTGCTAAGCTCCTCCGCACGCAGTTGACCAGCACCAAGTGAGCTTGAATTAGCATTGAAAAGTCCTCCTGTTTGAAATTGCTATATTCAAGAGTTAAAGAGAATTTTTTTCTTCAAGAAATAATATGCAGATTTCTGAATTCTGGCAATTGTCTGAGATTGCTACGTTGGAGGGCAGAATACCTACTGATGATGTGATTGTTTGGTATTCTTTGCACTTCAAAATGTACTTGTTGTAATCAGGACGGATGTGAATGCATTGATTTGGTTCTAGTCAGATAGCTGGTCAGGTATAGAATTTTTTTCCAGTAAATCCTGTGCCATTTCAGTTCAACTAGCTATGAAATGGTGACTTCCCAACTGACCTTTGTCCACGAATTCCTCTGCTGGTCATTTGAACCCTCAACTGGTTCATAATGATTTGCATGGTTGCTCAAGAAAATTATGAAGGAAACAGCCGCATATCCCTGTGAATTCATTTCTTTTTCTTACTCTTTCAAATCTAGCTTCTGCTATTTCTGTGAGCAACTGAATTGCAGCATTTAACTGGGTGAGAAAATTGCGGCGATCTTCGATGTGTTGATAGTGAAATTGTGAGAGAACAGATGATTGCTCCACTCTCTTCTTTGGGGACTCGGACTTCATTTTCATGGAGTTTGAACTATCACACTTCAAACTAGACTAATTTTTCTTGGAGTTCGAACTTCACCTTTCATACACTAAGAATAATTCGTGATAAATATTCACTTTTAGTAAAAGTTTCTAGAGTTTTGTCGTATTTTAGCTAAGGATTTTGTCAAAAAATTATTTTTTGCATTAAAAAGTAGCTAAATATTGAATAATTTCTGAATTCGCTAACTATTTTTTGAAATAAATATTCTTTTCTAACTTCCCAAGTTAGAACTGAATGGATGGGATTATTAACACCACCAAACTTTGCAAAAAATCAAATTGCCCTTCTAGTTTGAAGAATAGTGATACTCTCCCTTGTTTCTCAATTAACTTTTTTAAATGCCTATTTCAACTTGTATAGTATCGACATTTATCTCTTTTACGTTTTTTATTTTTTTATGTTTTTAGTATATTCCGATATTTTTCTCTTTTTTCATATCTATGCTATAAACTTTTTTTTTTGGTAATTAACTCCTTTGTATTAATCACCAAAGCATTCTTTACAAAACTATAGTCTAGCAACAACTCTGCTGACTATCTCATCTCGAACATAGGCACAATATTCTACTATTCAACCTCTAATATTGCTACTCACTATACTAGTAGGTATTTTTGTAATTGTATTCTAGCTTTAGGCTCTACTCTAGCATTACAAATATAAGCTATCTCTCTAACTAAAATATCACAATTGCGATATCTATTTTCAAAAATACGATTGTTCGTTTCCATCCAAATAGCATATGAAGTTTCTGTCTAAACCATTTTGAAAATGCTGGCTTGTATGGACTTCCCTTTTGCTTTCGTGATGATCCATTGCAGATGTTGTTGCCAATTGTTGTTGTTTCCCTGAACTTCATGAATCCACTGCCATACTTTACTCCATAGTTCAACTGCATAAGGACAGTATAGAAACATATGATCTCTTGTTTCTAACTGTCCTTGGCATAGCACACAATTCTGCTCAATGTTCAGCCCCCAACTAGACAATCTATCTTTGGTAGGTAATCTCCCTTGTAGCATTAACCACAGACTAAACACATCATTTGGTCTTGCACAATTTTGAAAACCAAGTTCTTCCAATTCACCCTTGATAAATCTCCCAGTAGCTGTAGGTGTATATGTCTAATGGTCTCTTTATCATCTCTTGTGTCTTGAATTTGTTGTAAGGTATCTCTGGAAGAAATGATTCTTCTAACCATCCAACTTGCTTGCTTTGGAACAACCATGTTTTTAATCTGTTACTGCTTGATGTAGTATGAATTAACCCATCTGATCCATAACTTGTCTTCATTATGAGCCAAATCCCAGCATACTTTAGCAATAGCAGCCTTATTCCAGATCATCAGATTGATGATATTCATTCCCTCTGCTGATTTTGGAGTACACATCTTGTCCCATGCCACATAGCTCTTCCTGGTAATAGTATTACTTCCAGACCATATGTAACTTCTACACATAGCATCTATCAACTTTAATACCTTCACAGGCAGAATGAATAACTGAGCCCAGTAGGCCTGAATATCAAAGATGACAGATTTAACTAACTGTACTCGACCAGCATAGGAAAATTTCTTAGCAGTCCAAGAAGAAATCTTCCCTGTGATTTTGTCAATTAAAGGTTGCCATTGTATAAATGCAATCTTCTTGGATGATAAAGGAATGCCTAAGTATTTAAAAGGTAACTCTCCTTATACATAACCAAGATAGTTCAATATTTGTTGATGAACTTCTTGTTTCACACCCCCCCCCCCTCCCCCCCGTAAAATATACTGAGCTCTTCCCCATATTAGCTTGCAAACCAGATGCCTTAGAAAACTGAGAGAAATATTGATATATAGTAGATACATAAGTGAGATCACCTTTAGAAAACAGAAGAAGATCATCAGCAAAACTCAGATGAGTTATGCCCAATTTTTTACATCTAGGATGGTATGAAAACAACTTATCTTTGCCCATTTCACCAAAAGATCTGCTCAAGTACTCCATGACAATAGCAACTAAGAAAGGAGAAATAGGGTCTCTTTGTCTCAGGCCCTTGGCAGCTTCAAAAGGCTTAGAGTCTCTCCATTAACAAGCACAGTATAGCTAACTGACTTAATACACTCCATAATCCAGTTTATAAATTTGTCAGGAAAGCCAATCTCCTCCATTACTTGTTGTAAAAATATCCACTCCACTTAATCATATGCCTTTCGAAGGTCTATCTTAATCATACATCTGGAAGATATTTGGCTTCTAGTATAGGACTTTACTAGTTCATGAGCCAATATCACATTGTCTGCAATTTTCCTGCCAGGAATAAAACCAGCATGTGATTCAGAGATTATGTATGCCATGACTTTTTGGAGTCTAGCAGCTAGAATCTTAGAAACCATCTTATATAAAACTGTACAACATGCAATTGGCCTATATTTTTTGACTGTTGTAGGCTTAGCACCTTTAGGCACTAGAGTAATAGTAGAACAATTAATTGGCTTGAACATCTTATTAGTGGTTAGAAAAAATTCCTTTACAACATCTGTGACTTGCTTCCTGATGATGGTCCATGATTTCTTGAAAAAGATCGCATTAAATCCATCAATCCCAGGTGCTTTTTCATCTCCAATAGCTTTAAGACTATCTGAAATCTCATGATCAGTAACTTCTGCACATAGCTCTCTTCGTTGCTGAGTTAACCTAGGACCATCTGACATATAAACCCTGTTTATGGCTGGCAAAGATCCTGTAGCTGAGCCCGTGAGAGATTTATAGAAGTCCACAATATCTTCTTTAATAAGTTCAGGATCCTTGATTTTATCTCCACACCTTGTAGTTAGTTCATTAATTTGCTTTCTCTATGATCTGTCCTTCATGACTGCAGTGAAGTATTTGGTATTAGCATCTCCCAATTTGATCCATGTGGCTCTTGCCTTCTGCTGTAGGATATTTTCTTCCATCATTGACCATCTTTCTAAGTTAATTAGTATCTCCTTCTCCTTTTGCAACAAACTATCTATATAGGCATTTGCAAGCTGTTCTTGTATACTTTTTAAGTCCATTCTAGCTTCTTCAATTTTCTGAGTGATTCCTCTGAACTCCTTAGCATTCAAAGATTTTAAGGGAGCTTTTAATGCTTTTAGTTTATACCATACATCTCTCATAGTACCAGTAGAATTCTTTGCATTCCACATTTCAGCTACAATTTGATTGAAGTCTTGGTGATCTTTCCAAACATTGAAGAATCGAAATGTAATTTTCCCAGTCCAGGAAGGCTTTGTAAAGTTAATATCATAGGTGCATGATCAGATATTTGAGGGAGGTCATAGACAATCTCCACATGACTCTAGTTCACCATCCATTCATAATTGCCAAACACTCTATCCAGCCTGCTACTCACCTTATCATTGCCAGTTTGTTTGTTTGTCCAAGTATAGTACTCATCTTGCCAAGGTAGTTCAGTTACGTCTGCTTGTTGAAGACATGCATTGAACTCTTGAGTTTCTGCATAACTAACAGGATTAACTCATAAACGATCATTGGCATACAACTCAGCATTGAAATCACCTGCAACCAACCATGGTCCTGCAATAGTTGTAGCTATTTGCTGCAAATTATTCCGCAATTCTCTTCTCTGCTCCAACCCATTAAATCCATAAACCACAGTCAAATGACATTTGATATCCCCTTTTCTACTTTGAATTAGAGAATGAATCATTTGAGGGTTATCATTGATTCTAGTAACCATCAGCTCTGTAGTATCCCATATCAGCCATACTCTCCCATTCTTGTCATCTTTGTAGTTAGTTAGTATATCCCATCCTGACATCATATACTTCAATATTTTTTGAGCATTTTCTTCTTTAACTTTGGTCTCCACTAGCCCCATCAACTTTATTCTATTACTTCTAATATATTCTCTGACTGCCTTTTGTTTATATCTTTTATTTACACCCCTGATGTTCCAGAATAACCACTTCATTGATGATAACTTGTTCCACCTTTATCACCAGGTGGGATATCATATTTACTATTAAACACTGGCTCAAATCTATTCCTTACAGGTATAGGTGTTAGAGGAGGGAAATTGATGATATTCAATTCTGGACCCTGTATAGCTTTGCCTCTATTATCCTGTTTATCATCATGTTGAACCCCTTTTATTTGATCCTGTTATGTATTCTTCTGCATCTCAGCTTCCTTGTTATTGGTATTACTTGGCCCTTCCTGCACTTGTACTTGTATGGATTCTTCTTGAATAGAGGCTGGAACTTTAGCTCTCCATTCTTGCATAACTTTATCCTTTCTATTAGCCATTTGGTTCTCATTCTTTTGCTGAGTTGAACACCTGTACCCTACAACTTGACATTTCTCACAATAGGCAGGTTTTCATTCATATATAACACTCTGAAGAAATTTCTTCCCATTTGGATCCATCACCCAAACTTCTTTTGGTAATTCCTTGGTCACATTCATTTCAATAAGCATCCTAGCATAGGAAATTCTAGTTTGCTTTGTAGTACACTCATCAGCAAAAATAGTTTTTCCTAATACATTTGCTATTCTTCTTAGAGACCCAACACCCCAACATGACATAGGTAACTTAGGAAATTTAGTCCACAATGGAATGGACGTAGGAAATTCCTGTGTAAAATCGAACTCTGGAGTCCATGGCTTCAGAAATATCGGTTTGATTGCTATGGAATAAGGTCCTACACATAAAATTTCATGAGCATCATCCCTGTTCTTAAATCTGATTATATAATACCCTTCCTCATGGTAAAATAAATCAGGTTCTGGAACATGAGACCAATGAATACCAATAAACTTTTTCATCGCATTATACCCCACTCCATCTCCTAATATGTATGCAATCAAAGCACATTTCCATTTAGATTCCTCTGCTTCCACCTCTGCCTTATCCAGTTGAACCATAGGTTCCCCATCAACTAAAACTGGTGGTATGTATGAGAGAGACATACCATTAGAATCCAATCTATTCTTCTGAAATAGTGTTGTCCATGGGGGTTTATCTTCTTCATTGCGACCTTTCTCTGCTACCTCTTTGTCAGCTAGTTCCTTCTGCACTTGAATTGGTTCCTGCATGGTTATTGTTCCATTGATTTGTTCTTTTGTTCTATCTGAAACTCTTCCCTTAGGATCAATGACTGTAAGATCCAACCTCTCAGTGACAATAGATTGAGTCAAAGTTGTTCCAATTGCACATGCATTAGCTCCATTATTGAGATTTGAAGTTTGAGCTGAAGACAGATTTTGAGCTGGTTGAGTACTTAATGGAGGGTTTTTCTCCATTAATGGTTGATTCGTAGTTAAAATTGTTTCTAGTGCTGCTAATGGGTATTTTCGAGGTCGTCCTCTTCCTCTACCTCTTCTTTTCGCCATGGCTACAAGCTCGGCGTACGTTTAACTAACGTGCGCCGAGAGCATTTTGGAAGGAAAAATGAGAAAAAAATAAAATAAAGATGGAAATCAAGCATATAATTTGACGATGTTTAATAATGAAAAGGATGAGCATAATAAATATAATAAAAATAATTTACTTTTACCAATAATTTGTAGAAATTAAATTTCAAAAATCTATTTACGCAATCGAGAATAAAATAGTGAGAACCGTATAAACATATAATTCACTGCAGATAATATAAAATTTTATAAATAATAAAAACAAAGACAAATTTTATATAGTTCTTGGTTCTCAGCCTGGATCCATAGCCTCTCTCCTCTTAGCTCCCTTATCCACGTGCCTCTAAACCAACTAGATTCGTCCCTCAAAGTCAATGATCTTTGGGATAATAATCGACGGGACATCTCCAAAATTTCCTACGATTTACCCCTCCATATCATCCAAAGATCCGCTCTATTAGTATTTACACCTTATAAGGTTCCAAAGATGTGCCAATTTGAGCTGTTACTCGTAATGACTCCTTCTCTACCAAAACAGCCTATAAACTCATCTCCTCCAGCCCACATCAACTATAGGTTCCACTGAATCTGGAAATTAAATACTCTTAAGAAAGTTAAGTTTTTCCTATGGCAATGCTCTCATAACCGCCTACCTAAGAAATTATATCTTCATCATATATGCTTACGTATTGATAAGGTTTGTTGAATATGTAAGGGACCAATGAATCCATAATCCATATACTCTTCGCATGTCCAATAGCCCAATCCTTTTGGAAAGAAATAATCTCACAGAGCCAAACTCTAGACTTCAATTCTGACCACTGGCTCATTAATATCAAAGACTTGCCTATTAATATTGACCACTTAAATCTCACCTGCAAATAAAAGGCTGACGGAAGAAATGGTTATGCTGGGCGTTTCAATTTCCTTGTTTGCTGGATCATCTGGGTTCGAATCCCATCTTCAGTTTTTCCGGACCCCATGGTGTGAGATAATACTGGGTATCTTGTTGTTGTAAAGCTCACCTGTAACGAATTCTTCTCTTTCGCCGTTTGACACCTATGGCTCAATAGGAATAATAACTACTACAATAACCTCTATAACCTACTCACCCTTAATTTTGTCGCCATGTGATGCATGGAATACAAATACTCCACTAACTCACCAAATCAAAACAACAATGTCACCCAAATAGATGTGGCACCCCCTACAGAGTTAAAACTCAACATTGATGAGGTGTTCAAAGGGAGTTACAAAAAAGGTGAAATTTGTGACTTCTTTTGAAATAACTCTGGGACTGGGTTCTAGGCTATCATATGCCCTCTTATGGCTACACTCAACCAACATGGAACTTCTTGCACTAAAGAATGACCTCCATATTGCACGATCAAATAATTGTCATAGCTTGGAAATTGAAACGGATGTTACATAAATACTTCAATTGGTTTGCTATAACAAGTATTCCTTCTGCACTAACCTTGTTAATGAGTACAAGATACTACCGAAGGAACTGGGGAATCCAATAATCTGGCATAACTCCCGAGAAGGAAATAAGTTGCACATATTTTGGCTACGAGAGGATACAAGCAGTCAAGCACCATTCTCCTATCAACAATAATATACTCGCCTAGTGCATTTTAGAAACTACTCCATGAAGAGAAAACTGGAGCACTAAGTATTAGACTAGTATCTACTAATGTACAAAATAGCTTGGCTGAACTTGGAAACCTTAATAGTATTTGCAATCCTATGTCAAGCAGCCCTACTGGCTTAGGTACTTCAGATGCTTAGGTACTTCAGATGCTTCCAATGGGACATCACTCCCATGTCACCAGTTAAGTATTAATAATATTTTGTCGTTCAACATAAAAACAAAAAAACAAACTCCTAAAAGATTATTTATCACTTATAAAATATAATTTAAATATATACTTAATACACATTATATTATAATAAAAATAACGCACTTTGTGATTAATTTAAAAACGGACCATTCTATTTATTATTTTAATAAATTTAAGTTATAATTTATAATAAGGTATATAATTTTTAGTTATGGGTTCATAAAAAGTATCATATAAGTGTTTATAAAATTTTAGAAATTTTAATTAAGATGACACCATTAACTATTTACAATATACAATGAGAATTAATGTGATTAAGGGAGAAGAAAATAATAAAAGAGTTAGGGGGCGTCATCAAACCAATTAACATAGGAAGTATAATAATTGTTGGAGTGGAGTCAAAGAGTTCGCTAAAATGGGAACTTTTGAGTACTCAATTATATAATATTTATTCTTATACACACTTAAAGATTTTTTAGAAATATCAAGCCTTAGTATGATAAATAAATTAATGTGATAAAAAGTTCAGCATATCAAATGAGCCTCTTAGTTTGTGACACAAACTTCTATGAATTAAAAATGACTTCTAATTAAAAGAGTGCAAATCATTGGGCATAATTATTATATCGAGGAATTAATCAAGCATGCAACCTCGTAGTTGGGGCTTGAAACTTTTATGTAATTACAATGCTGCTTCAATTGAATTGAACAAATAGATATCTTACTTAAATGAGTATCTGAGAGTAATTAGATTTTAATTTGCAATGAAGAACAAATATATATGAAAAGAACTTGTTTAAACTATGTAACGACCAGACCGATCGTTATGAGAGTTAGCGCCCCGATCCCCTAATAACTATTTTTTCCATGTTTGTTTCTGCTTATGGTACTTGCCGTAGTGGTTAGTTGTGGAATTCAGAGAGTTTTGGGACACATAGTCCCTAAATATGAGTCTAAGCTTTAGAAATCGGATCGTAGTTGGAACTGTATGAAGACGGATTCGGAATGGAATTCTATCGACTCTGTTCCGTTGAGTGATTTCAGGATCAGAAGCGCGTCCAGAATGTGTTTTCAAGGTCTGTAATAGGTTTAGGCTTGAATTGACGAAAGTTAGAATTTCGGCCGATAGGTGAAATTTTGATATCGGGCTCGAAATGGAATTTTGGAAGTGGCAGCAGGTCCGTAGTGTCATTTATGACCTGTGTGTAAAATTTGAGGTCATTCAGACTATTTTTGATGTGTTTTGGCATCGGTTGTAAATTTTGGAAAATTTCTAAGTTATTAGGCTTGAATCCATGTATAATTCTCGTTTTTGGTGTTATGTGATGTGGTTTGAAGGCTCGAGTTCGAATGAGGTATTAGGACTAGTTGGTAGGTTTGGCTGAGGTTGCGAGGGCCTCGGGTGTGTTTCGGATGCTCAACAGGATAAATTTTAGACTTAGAAGGCATCAGATTTTGCTGGTACTGGTTGTCTCCTATGCATTCGCGTGAGAAGTGTCACGAATGTGTAGGCTAAATTGGGCCTGGGGAATTTTTGTTCTTTGCTTTCACGTATAGATGAGTGCGAATGTGTAGGTATGGCAAGGTGCTGGATTGCGAACGCTTGAGCCATGCCGCGTTCACGAAGAAGGAATGAGGCGGTAGTGGTTCGATGCGTTACCCCTTCGCGGTCGAGTGTGACCATCCGCGGTCGCATACGGTTGGAGAGCTTAGGCACCGCGTTCGCGAACGTACCCTCGCGTTCGCGTAGAGTAAATTCTGAGGCGCGTGTTTTATCCTTCGTGTTCGCGTATGGGCTTCCGCGAACGCGATGAAGAACGTATTCTGGGCAGATTTTACAAACCCAAAATCGAGGGTTTTAGCTAAATTTCATAATTTAAACTTGGAAGCTCGGGGATTGGCGATTTTTGAAGAGATTTTCACCTGGGTGTTTTGTGTAAGTAATTCCCACTCGGTTTTGACTAATTTCCACGAATCTATGCTTAATTTCATCCTTTAATTTTCGAATTTGGGGTGAAACATTTGAGGAAAATTGAGTAAAGTTCTTAGGCCGAGTTTTTGAGTTTTGATCGAGATTTTAGTATCCGATTTGAGTACATTTGATATGGTTAGACTCGCGAGTGAATGAGTGTTCAGAATTTGTAATTTTTACCCGATTCCGAGACGTGGGCCCAAGGAACGTTTTTGGGTGATTTTTCTAATTTCGGGTTTTAGCTTCGAATTTATTAGTTAGATTAATTTCTTAAAGTTATATTTACATTATGCAATTGAATTGAATAGATTTGGGACATTTGGAGTCGGGTACTTGTGGCAAGAACGTGATTCCGGATTGAGTTAAGCAGTCGAGGTAAGTGATTTTTCTAACTCCGTGTTGGGGACTTCCCCTTAGGTCGTTTTTGACATTTATTTGTTATGTGGGCGTCGTGTACGTGAGGTGACGAGTATGACACGGGCCATTTATTGCTAAATTCTATATTTCCTTCACATGTTATAAATCATTTTTCTCCTATTACATTACTTAATGTGTTAATTGTTTAACTAGACTAGGAAAAAGCATGCCTACCTGTTTTTTATTAAATTGCCTATCTGCTACTTTATGCGCCATGTTTAGTTAGTTTTATACCTTCCCTTGCCTGTAATTTGCTGAACTATTTAAATTAATGTCTTATTTGACATTCATTCGTATTGCATATTTAAATTGGGGACTACGGACGTATTCTGTGAGATCCCCCATGTATTGCATATTTAAATTGGGGACTACGGACGTATTCTGGGAGATCCCCCATGTATTGCATATTTAAATTGGGACTACAAACGTATTCTGGGAGATCCCCCTGTACTGCATATTTATAATTGGAATTACGGGACGGTATCCGGGGAGATTCCACTCTGTGCTACGTTGTGCTGAGCCAAGGGCTCCATTTTACTGTTTTATTTCAGATTATTCTTTGAACTGTTTACTATAGAACTTATTTCTTTTTTTCCCAGTACTATTTAAACTGTTTTATTTAGAAATCCAGTAGAGCCTTAACCTGACTTCGTCACTACTTTACGGGGATTTGGCTTGGCACTTACTAGGTACCAAATGTGGTGTACTCATGCCCTTTCCTGCACATGTTTTTCGTGTGCAGATCCAGGTTTGAGTTCTCAGCCGCGTGGCTAGTGGTCGTTGCAGTTGTCATTGAGGAGACCGTAAGGTATTTCTGTCGTGTCCGCAGAATCCTCCGAATCACCTTCCATTCCATCTTATAGAGATACTTATTATGTATTTTCTTTTCCGAATTTGTATAGAGCTATAACAGTTTAGAAGTTTGTGACCGTGTTGTGACAATCCCGGTCTTGGGGTATATATTGTACATGCCGGGCGGCGATGTTATGCTTATTTAGACTTTTCTTTTCCTGTCTTTACTTTTATTGTACTAAATTAAGTTTTCTTCGCAAATTTAGGCTTACCTAGTTTTAAAGACTAGGTGCCCTCACGATGCCTTTCAGAGGGTAAATCGGGTCGTGACAAGTTGGTATCACAGCGTCTAGGTTCATAGGAGTCACAACACAAGTCGGTTTATTAGAGTTTTTCGGATCGGTATAGAGACGTCTGTATCTATCTTCGGGAGGCTATGTAACTGCTAAGAACAATCATATTCTTGGAATTCCTTGTCGTGCAAGCTATTGACATCAAAAATTCTAAAAGCTCAATTCTGTTCTTTCTCATAGATGGTGAGGACCCGTACCAGACGGAATGATGATCAGGAACCCCAGCCCCCAGCCAGAGCCGCTAGAGGAAGGGGTAGGGGTAGAGGACGAGCACGCGGTACAGTCCGAGCACCGACGAGAGCAGCGGCTGAGGAGCCTACAGCAGCTCAAGCTGGAGGGCCGGCTCAAGAGGTCCCTATTGCTGCTCCAGCCCTCCAGGAGACTTTGGCTCAGTTCATGAACATATACAACACTCTGACTTAGGCGGGGCTACTCCCGATAGCTCCAGCCACATCTCAGGCCAGGGGAGGGGCACAGACTCCCGTAGACCGTACTCCTGAGCAGAGGGTCCGGGTTGATCAGGCCCCAGAGTTCATTCCTATGCCCCCAGTGGCTCCGGCTCAGTATGATGCGTAGCTGTTTCTGAGGCAGAGCAGCACAGACCTTGAGAGGTACAAGAAGTACCACCAACCTATTTTCAACAGACTAGCTTCAGATGACGCTCTGGGTTTTCTTGAGGAGTGTCATCATATTCTCCGCACTATGGGCATTGTAGAGACTAGTGGGGTTTCTTTCACCGCTTTCCAGCTGAGGGGAGCGACTTATCAGTGGTGGGGTGCCCATGAGCTGATTAGTCCGAACGAGGCAACTTCACTCACTTGTATTCAGTTTTCCAAGATGTTTTTGCTTGCCTTTGTCCCTCAGAGCCTCAGGGATGCTTGGCGTGCATAGTTCAAGCAGTTACGCCAAGGTACTATGACTGTGTCGGGGTATGCATTCAGTTTTAGTGATTTGGCACGTCATGCACCGGCCTTGGTTGCTACAATCAGAGAGAGGGTTCGATGCTTCATTGGGGGACTCCACCCCGGTATTCGGACCAGTATGGCCAGAGAGTTGGAGATGGATATCACCTACTAGCAGGCAGTGAGTATTGCCCGGAGGATAGAGGGCATGTTGGCTCGGGACAAAGAGGAGAAGGAGGCCAAGAGGTCTCGAGAGACTGGCCAGTACTCAGGAGTTCGTGCACCAGCAACACGCTATGGTAGGGGTTTTTTGAGTCGCCGTGTTCATTCGGCTCTTCCAGCAGCCAGCGGTATTCCAGCTCCTCCTAGACCTCAGGAGCCCTATTATGCACCGCCGGTATCTAGTATGCCTCATGCTCGAGGTGCTATTACCGGCCAATCCAGCAGGCTAGTTCAAAGTCAGCATCCGCCACCACGTCCTCTGAGGGGTTGTTTTGAGTGTGGTGACCCTTGTCACATGTTCATAGATTGCCCCAGAGCTAGGCGGGGTGCATCATCTCATACTTATCAGGCCCCACGTGCTCCACCGGGTCCTCCAGTTATTCTTCCGGCCCCAGTTACTGCCCCACCTTCTTAGACAGCTCGAGGTGGAGGTCGGGGAGGTCGAGGTCGCCCTAGAGGGGGAGGCCAAGCCAGATATTATGCCCTCCCAGCTCGTTCAGAGATCGTCGCTTCAGATTCAGTCATCACATGTATAGTTTGTTTGTCTAGGGATGCATCAGTATTTTTTGACCCAAGCTCTACATATTCATATGTGTCTTCTTATTTTGCTTTCACATTTGGGGATAGCTCGGGATTCTTTGAGTTCCCCTGTTTATGTTTCCACTCTTATGATTTTAGGTCTATTTCGTTAGATTTTAACAACTTTAATTACCATTATATTGTGTATGCATATTGGTGCATTTGGAAGTATGTAACACATGAGAACCATTTCAGACACATTCTTATTTGAACGTACTTGATGCATGAACGATGAATTGAAATTTATGTTGAACATACTCGATGCATGAACAATGAAAAGCTTTTACTAACATTTATTCAATTATTAATAGTTTTGTAGATTCATAAAGAATTGATTGATTACATTTTAGAAAATGAAACGGAGGATCCCCAGCTTTTCTCAGGAGTAGTTATCCCCAGCTTTTCTCAGACTAAGATACTTTCCTATGTCCGTTCGAGGACGAACGTGTGTTTTAGAGGTGGAGATTGTGATGACCCAAAAGGTCATCCTAAGTAATTCTAGCTTAATCTGTGTTTCAAGGCCCCGAAAGCCTCCGTTAATCTCACCTCGATATGTGTGCACAGCCCGAGCATGTATCCGGGAAGCTTCTATGTGAAAATTTGATAAAAATGGAATTTTGAATGAAATAATTGAATAAAGTTGGCTTTGGTCAACATTTTTGTAAACGGATCTAGACTAGTGATGTGACGGTCCCGGAGGGTCCGTAGGAAAATATGGGACTTGGGCGTATGCCCGGAATCAAATTCCGAGGTCCCAAGCCCGAGAAATGAATTTTTAAAGAAAATTATTTTCTGAAAAATAATAAAGATTTTTGAAAATGAACTTTGATGTGAAACCGTGTTACCGGGCCCGTATTATGGTTCTGGGGCCTGGAACAGGTTTATTATATGTTATGTGACTTATCTGTGAAATTTGGTGTAAAACGGACTTGAAATGACGTGATTCGGATCAAAATTGGAAAAGTTAAGCTTTATGAAGTTTAAGAAAATTTTAAGAGTTTTGAGGTTTAATTCCTTGTTTCTGATGATATTTTGGTGATTTAAAAGCTTGAACAAGTTTGTATGATGTTTTGGGAGTCGTGTGTGTTTTTGGTTTTGAGACCCGAGGGCTCGGGTGAGTTTCGAGTAGCTAACGGGGTGTAAAAGATAGAAAAATCTGGTGTTTTGAGGTCAGATCTAGTGTCTGGTGTTTTCTTCTCCGCGATCGTACCCTTGAATCTGCGATTGCATAGGCTTATCCTTGAGGGACCCAACTGATGTTCTCTGCGATCGCATGTTTGCCTCCGCGATCGCAGACTTATGCCCAGATGCCTTCCGCGATCGCATCTCTCGCTTCGTGGTCGCATAGCGTATTAGGTGGGTAAGGGGAGCTGGGGGGGAGTTACTCTGTGCGGTCGTGTTTTCCCTTGTGCGATCGCATTATCCCTTCCGCGATCGCAGTGCACCCAGCCTTGGTCTCTATGCGATCGCATCCATGTTTCCGTGATCGCATAGAGATATTTCGCCCAGTTATTAAATAAGTTCAAAACATAATGTTCAACTACGGGAATTCCATATTTTGCACTATCTTCTTCTTCTCCAACCTCTATTGTCGACCCCCAAGCTAGGAACCTTCAAAAAACCTTTGGGTAAGTAATTTCAACTTCTATTTCTTTTCCTTTTCTTCCTAAATCACTAGATTCTAGGCTTAAAAACATGAAATCAAAGTGGGAAATTGGGTTTTTGGGTAGTGTTAGGTTTTTGGGAAAATTGGATGATTCAACCTCAATTTGGGGTCGGATCTTAAAATTAATTATATATTTGAACTCGCGGGGTTATGGGTGATCGGGTTTTGGTCCGAACCTCGAGTTTAGAACACGTGGGCCCGTGGTCGAATTTTGATATTTTTGGAAGAATGCTAGGAAATGAACACCTAGGCTATGGGATTATATTATTGAGTCTTTATTGATATTATTGAATTAATTATGCGTAGATATTGTTGTTTCGAAGTCGGATTATAAAAGGAAAGACGGTCTTAGAGGGTTGATTGCCATACTTTGGACCGAGGTAAGTGTCTTGCCTAACTTCTATGAGGGAATAGGTATTATTTTCTATGTGTTAAGTGATTATCATGTTCGTTGCATAGGTGATGTGGCGAGTACCTATGCAATGTGTGTCAAGCATGCCCGTGAGTCTATTTTGATAGAAGTTGTAGTATTTCTTCCGAGTTTAGTATATTATGAGATTGTTCTTACTTGGTAATCTATTCTGTTGGAAGTATTGATGTTGAGTTTGAGAAAGTGTTGATATGATTGATAATCCAAATGTAGAGGATACGATCGAAGTGATTGGTTATAGCTGAGACCCTTGCCGGGCATTTATTGAGTTATTGAATTGATGTTTTCCCCCTCGCTAGGTGTTTCAGAACTGCTTATTACCACTATGATGTACTCCTTGCCATTATATCTGTTATTGTTTGGTGAGGAAGAGTGTAATGCACGAAGGGTGATGCCGTGTCATGACATATTTTTACATTGCATAGTGAGGAAGAGTGTAATGCACGAAGGGTGATGTCGTGCCATGATATTTGTTTATATTGCATAGTGAGGAAGAGTGTAAAGAACGAAGGTTGATGCCGTGTCATGATTTATATTGATTATAAGCACGAAGGTAAATGTCGTTCCATGATTCATCGTACATTGCATTGTGAGGAAGAGAGTAAAAGCACGAAGGGTGATGACGTGCCATGATATTTGACTACATTGCATTGTGAGGAAGAGAGTAAAAGCACGAAGGGTGATGACGTGCCATGATATTTGACTACATTGCATTGTGAGGAAGAGAGTAAAAGTATGAAGGGTGATGACGTGCCATTGTTTACTTTTCTGATATTTATACTTGTTTCGTTGTCAAATATATTGGATTGCTTCCCTGGATCACTTCTATCTGTCAATGTGACTGCTTCATTTCACTTGTCCCCCTTTACCGCTCACGTATCCCTTACTTGCCTTCTTATCCACTGCCTTGTGTATTTCCTATTACCTGCTGTAGAATAGGACATGTTATCGTTATTGTCAAGTCTAGCCTCGTCACTACTTCGGCCGAGGTTAGGCTCGGCACTTACTTAGTACATGGGGTCGGTTGTACTGATGCTACACTGCACTTCTTAATATTGTGCAGATCCCGCATCCGGACCCAGTGGACCGCATTGAGGGAGTCACCTTCAGTCCACCCAGAGCTTCAAGGTATACCCGCTGGCGTTCGTGGGCCTTGGTGTCTCTCCCGTTTTTGGATTCCTCATTGTCTTACCTTTTTCTTCTAGTTTCAAGACAATTATATATTCCTTTCAGACTTTGTATTTAGCACTCAGTTTAGTTAGTTCGTGAGGTTGTGACACCCCGGTTTTGGGAGTTTGCGATATTATTGTCTTTATTATTTTGTTTTGCGTTTTGGGATATTATTACTTTTCTGTAGTAGAAACGTTTGAAGTAATTTGGGATGTTTCAACAAAGATTTGAAAGTTAATGGTGTGGGATGTTTTTGGTAAAGATTGAACGTTAATGAATTCGAGTTATTTCAGTAATTGTTTGAAGGTTAATGGTTTTAAATACTGTTACACCATTTATCGAGGTCAAAATTTGGTGTACGTTGGCTTGTCTAGCGGGTTCAACGTTAGACGCAGTCACGGTCTGAAAGGTGGGATTTCGGGTCGTGACAAAAGCAGTTAACTTGTTACTAAGGTTGGTGAGAGAATATTTGCGAGCCCAACAAAGCCATGTATTCGATTGTCATGAATGGGCTTAGCAAAAGGGGTCATACTCAAAAAACTTTTGATTTGTTTAGGGTAATGGAACAAGGAAACACTAAGCCCGATGCATGCATCTATAGCATTGTTATATATGCCTTATGCAAAGATAGAATGGTAGATGTAGCAATTAGACTTTTGAACAAAATGAAACAAAAAGGCATTCCTCCGATCGTTGTCACTTATAATTCTTTGATTGATGGTCTTAGTAAGTTTGGTAAGTGGGAAAAAGTTAGGAATTTGTTCTTAGAAATTGTAAATCTGAATATTTATCCAGATGTTTGCACCTTCAATATAGTGATAGATGGACTATTCAAAGAAGGGAAAGTTGAAGATGCTAAGGACTCCAATTCTTTATTCTTTGAGAAAAGAACCTACAGGTAGGGCTGATTTGCGGATGAGGAATTAGCATACTGACTCGCTTTCATCCTTCCCATTCATAGACCAAGGGAAAATCTTTTTAGTTGAATAGATGAAATATAACCAAGAGAATATCTTTTTGATCCGAAGTTGAATCGATCATCAGAAGAAGAATTAGGCCAAAAATTAGGAGTGAGTCACATGATTGGAAAAGGTGTAGAGCCAGATGTGGTCACCTACAATGTGATAATTGATGGATATTGCTTGCGCAGCCAAATGGATAGAGCAAGGAGAACTTCTCATTTGATGCAATTACTGTAGAGTTACTAATAGACGTTTCAGCAAAGGATCCTTCTTTGCTTAACATGATACCACAATTTCACTCGGGAAGTTAGAAGTGAATATTTATTTCATTTGTTATCAATATGATGTAATTTTCTTTTACCTTGGCCAAAGAAATCTCATCCAATGGAATGGCAGAAGCTGAAAGCATGCGATTAGAACATTTCTTAAGCTTTCCAAGCTAGCTTATTAAAGAGGTACACTTGTTCTGGTTTTTAATTCTGTTTGCACTCTGCTTTTTGTTCTTGATCATATTTTATTGCACTCAGTGGCGTGAGTTTCCTTATGTGTGCTCATTATAAGTCTACTAGGATTATCATTTTCAGTGGTATTTAGTTATCTTCAGGTATTATCATTTTCTAACTTTTTGAATATCGATAACAATTTCTTGTAACTTAGAATTTGCTATAGAAACATTATTCTTGATAGTTTCTAAGGTTTTCATTGCATCAATCATAATTGTGACAATAGAGCTGACGTGACACTGTAGGCATGTAAAATTTATTGAATTTAACTTCAATAAATAATTTGGACTATATTTTAAATATACTAGTCCAAAAAGATATATGGTCAAATATAATTGAATTAATTATATAAGTCCAACACATATGGGTTAATAAATAAGTCTTAATCTAATATGCCAAGATCTATTACAGATCAAAAGAAACCAGGCGATAGTAGTTAGGGTTTCATGGAGACAACCCAAAGAGAAGAAAAATCGGCTAAAGAACCACTGGTTCTAGCCAAAAATGAAGAGATTACTCGGACGACCGTAGATAGCCGAAAAATGGCATGAAAGGCCATAGGTGGGAGTTTAACCGCTCCAGGTTCACTTGAAGACCTCAAGGTAGTGTCAAGCCGGCATAGGAGGAGACATAGGCTAGAATGGGTGAGACCTCATGGTTTCCGGCAAGAGAGGTGGCCGGAGAAGAGAGACAGAGTTCATCGGAGGGGGGCAAGGTGAGAAAGTTATAGAGAGAACCAGAAAGAACCAGAGAGAAGGTGAGAGAGAATGAAAATGGGGGAAAATGAGGAGGGGGGGGGGGGGGGGGGGGATGGTCGTTTAGGATTATTTTTGGTGGGGATTAAT